>PVKN010010247.1:0-22893 GCA_004027915.1 Capromys pilorides
AGAATTACAATGGCCTGGGTATCTTATATAGTGATTAATGTAGTCTGTGAAATAAAACTAAAAAACATGAGTACAAAACAATATAGCACATTTTAACAATCATTATAGAAGTATGTTTTAAAAACTTAGTAATTGACCAAGCTTGATGGTGCATGCCTGTAATCCTAGTACTTGGAAGGCTGAGGCAAGAGGATCACTGTGAATTTGAAGCCAGTCTGGGTTACATAGTCAGATCAAGGCCAGAGGGACTACGTAACTATACCCTGCCTCAAAAGAAAAGAAAAGAAAAAGGCCAGCTTAGAAATTAGTCTTGCTTCTTTTTTCTTTCTTTTTTTAATTTTTTTTTTTTTAATTTATATATTTAGTACGAGGTCTACAGGGTCTCACTACATAATAGATGGGACTCAGTGATCCTCTTGTTTTTAGCCTCCCAAGTGCTGAGATTTCAGGCACGCAGCACCACGCCCAGTCTCAGTCAGCGACTCAGCATGCCTCACTGGCGGGACCAACGCCGCTTGCGGTGCTGGGGATCCAACCCCGGGCCCTGCACTCCACCTAAGCAGGCATTTTAGTCCACTGAGCTATCTGGCCAGCCCTAGTTTTGCTTTTTACAGGCAGGATCATGAAAAATACTACAGAGAATAGGTCATATTTTGAATTGGGCATCTATAGAGATACACGAAAATGGAAAACACATGCAAAAAAGTCCCTGGACAGGAAAGAATGGGGCATGGCACGGGAATATATCATGCCCTATTGGCTGGAATGTATGACGAAGACCTAAGCGAAATGAGATTTTACGGGAATTTTAAATGTGATCATGTGCTTTGGTGTGTAGTTCAGGAAAGCACAGGAAACTGTCACAGTGTGAGGAAACCGTCCTCACCCCACAAGGGAGACCGGACAGCCCGGTGAGCTGGCTGTGCAGGATTTGCGTAGGGTAACCTCCGCGATAAGTGAGGGACCAGTGTAGCTAGAATTCTAAAGAAGGAATCATTGATTTTCCTGTGAGAATTCTGGCCCAGGCAACTTATTGATTAAACAGCGTCATCATACGTAGTTCCCGCCTGGTTTGCATCAACTATTTCAGCCTTTCCCTAGAAAATGTGTGACTTCACCATTTGAATTTGTTGGGGAACACCAGCCATGCTGTGGTCATCATCAATTCAAAAGATAATGTCTGTTTTCCTCAACTTTTTGTGCAGTCTCGAGACCTGCTGGCTTTTAGACTCCCTGGTGGCCACCCCAGGGTACTGGGCAGCACAAACAGAGAACGGCAGGCGCTCAAAGATTGTTGCGTCATCTGAGAGCACTGCGGAGTCCCTTAGCTTCCCTGTCTTATCCAGTTGAGGTTACTGCGCAGTAAGTGAAAACCAGCAAAGTAGCTATGTTATATTTATTTTAGTATTTATTTATATTTTAAGGCTTTATGAACCCTTCCCACATTTGAATAAACCTTTCCCACATCTTTAAAAACACTTCTGGGATATAGTTCAGTGGCATAAGTGCCTGCCTGGCAAGTGTAAGGTCCTGAGTTCAATCCCCGTACTGCAAAAAAATTAAATTAAATTAAATTAAAATGCTTGTAATGCTCTTAACCATTTTCTAAACTCATAAATCTAATTTTAACACTATCTGTATACTATACAATATAGTATGTATTCATCCACTAAAGAAATGCATACTGTAAACAGTGTATTTTATTTCTATTTAATATTCTTTTAATATGTCAGAATTAACACCACAAAAATCTCTTAATATAGTAAAAACTCCACAATAAATAATTTATATTTATGTATTTGGGACAGAGTCTACAGGGTCTCCAGGGTCTCACTACATAGAACGGACTCGTAGTGATTCTCCTGTTTACAGCCTCCCAAGCACTGGGATTGCAGGCATGTGCCACCACACCCAGTCTCAGCCGAGTCTCAGCGCACCCCTCAGGTGGGGCCAGCATGGCACACCAGGAATTGAACCCCAGCCACAGTTGCTTCAGTCCTGAGCTATCTGGACTGCCCTTCAAATATTTTATGAAAACCCACAAAACAGTGAGTCTATGAAAGTTGAACCATGAAATAGCAAGGGGCTACTGGACTGATACATTCATTGTGGTTTTCCACTTTCGCAGAGGTGAAAAGTAAGTGGCATATTTTTAACAGGGTACAAAATTGACTGCAGAGAAAAAAATCAGATTAAAAATACATTTAGTATCCATCCTCCCACTGATCTCTTTTTCACACCCATTCATTATCTACGTGGCGCTCCATATGGTGCCATAAAGAAGCCTGGGTGCTTACAAAGTCTTCTTACGTGACACGTCAAATAGAGTAGCATGAAACTTTTGAAGATCAATACAGAAATGAACTGAACCACAAGAACACAGTTTGAAGTTAATAAGATGTGGATAAGAATATTCTTGATATATGCTTAAGGCATTTCGTGTGATGGCCTCTCCATTCGCAGGCGTTGGGTATGGAATAAGTTGTCTACACTGCTATTAAAATATGCCTTCAGTGCAACTACTTATATATTCTGCATATAAGATTTATATGCTGTGTATGATAACATTTTGTTATATAAAATTAATATAATTTATGGGTATATGTTCATGATTGGGAAAGAAGTCAAAGAAGAGGAAGAAAGTAAATATGGTATGAACAGAAATAGAGCTTTTGCCTCTCCAGTCTCCTGTTTCTTCTTTCTGTTAAGTGAATGCATTTTCCCATAGACTAAGGCACAAATGTCATGCTGTGTTTTACCTCCTCACCTGCCCTCTGCAACATAGCTTTTCATTAAAAGATTCTGTTTTCTGTGCCCCATCGAGCAAGGCTGATGTCAAGATAGGTTTCAGATGTTCTTGGAATCTGATGGCTCTCAGGTGTTCCCTGAAGGACACTCCTCCACCACCCGTCTTCCTGTGTCTTCTCCTTCCAGTGCCTCAGTGCCAGTCACGCCTGGTCCCCTCCCGTTCACCTCATACTGTGCTCGTGTGCCCTCTTACCTGGCACTGTGGGAGTAGACGGAGACCTCCTCTACCCGCAAGCCATGCTAACCCCTCCCACAATGCTTACCCAGGATTGTCTGTGCACCTGGCACATTTAGGAGAAATGTGATCTTGTTTCTCACATTGTCACTTCCTACCCTGCCCCAAGGGAAAACAGGCTCCCCTTTCAGACAAGGCCATTTATACCTTCACCGGTTAAAACTTGAAAAAGTCATTTTTCCCTGAGTTAAGGGAAATCCATAATAAAAAAATTCCAAACTCATTGTTTCCCTTCTTGAGCTAAAGCTCAAAACATATTTTTCACTCTTCTCTGTCACAGGCAATCATTTTTATTAATAGGTATTTTCTATAGTCGTCTATATCTATGTGGCATCTTTACATCTATTAAAGCATATACTTTAATCTATATTTACATTTCTCTTAACTATCTTTAGCTCTGTTTCCACCTATATAAATCATAGATGATTATGTTTGCAATTTCTATTAGTATGCTTGTAATACATAATGAATATATTCACTGTGAGATAGTGGTACCTACACAGATCACATCTTGGTCCCTTTCACATCCTCTTCCTCTCTTCCCATCTTCCTACCTGGCCTTTCCTTAGGCCCCGTTCTGTCTCCACAGACTCTACAACCCTATTTACTATCATCTTCCTTTTGTGTTCTATTCCAATTTGTTTTTAAATTTTATTTTATTTTATTTTGTTCCAATTGTTTATACTTGGGGTATTTCTTTTTCCTTTTTTAATGTATTTAGTATAAGGTCTATAGGGACTTGTAGTGATCCTTCCTGTTTTTCAGCCTCCCAAGTGCTGGGATCACATGTGTGCACCACCATGCCCAGTCTCCATCTCAGTCTCAGTGTGCCACAGGGATGGGGCTGGCAGGCAGGCCATGGATTGAACCCCCAGCCCTTGCATCTGCCTAAGCAGGTGCTTTAATCTGCTGAGCTATCTGGCCAGGGGTATTTCTAACATAAGAGAAATTATGCAATACTTAATCATCTGTGTCTGATTCTTCCCCCCTTAGGATTATGGAGCCAAGATATTTTCTTGGGCACTTATGTTCCCAAGAAATCTTCCTTGGGTAATATCCATTTGCAATTTCTCTTCATTATCATTTTACCGTATGTTCCTGTTTGCCAGATCATCTTCACCAGGGATTATGAAAAAGTTTTGGGTAGGACCCAGGCACAGTCTTCAACACCAGAAGCCCAAATGTTAGCAGAGTAGATGAAGGTCAGCAAGGGAAAGAATTATATAAACACATGCTCAGAAAGGCAAGAAGGGTACCGTCAGTGTCTTCTATGCAGACCTTAAGGAGACAGGGAAAGAATAAATATCAATGCAAATGCAGAGGAAGAACTGAGAGAAATGTAGGGCAAAGTGAAAGAGGAGGAAGATGACTTGGAGAAAAGGAGAAATTGGTTCAAAAGACCAGAGATAGTGAATGCAAGATCACTATGTAGCCAATGGACCTAAAATTAAAGCACTAGAGAAATATCAGCTGTAAAATTTAGATTAAAAGTAGATTATAGGCTGGGTGTGGTGGTGCACACCTGTAACCCCAGCATTTGGGAGGCTGAAAGCTCTCAGTGAGAGTTCCAGACCAGCCTGGGCTACAAAAGTGAGCTCAAGGCCAGCCTGAACTGCATAGTGAGACCCTGTTTCAAAAAGACCAAAAAAAAGTAGATTATAAATAGCCAGTGCTCCCCAGAACAAGGTGAATCCATAAGATTGGCTTCCAGAATCTCTTTATCTTCTGCTGGTGCACTGGCCACTCTGGATTGCAGTCAAAATCTCTGGTGTGCTTAGCATAACTATGATGAGATTTTGTTGGTGTCCTAAGAATTTTCTGAGGAGATTTTCCATGTGGGAAGTTCATATTGATGGACTACCCAAGCCTCAGGCAATGGAACAAAACTCAATGAGGGAGCATTCCACCCGAGAAGTTGAGATGAACCCAGTTGTACAGCCAGACCTGACACAGAATGTCTTTTTGTCCTGTGCAGGAACTTTCTCTTTTCTTTGTTTCTTAACTGGCCTTACGGCCAATTTATTTGCGTGCACTTATGTTTCCAGGAAATCTTGTTCCTTGGGTAATATCCATTTGCAATTTCTCTTCATTGCCATTTTACTGTAAACAGGAGAGAAGTCAGGACAGCTGTCTTGGGGGAATGTATTACTACCATGCTTTTACAAATATCTAGAAGCTTCTTGGCCTCTTTCACATGACCACCTCTTTCCACCCTCACAGCCCTGCCACCCATCTGCAAGCCTTTGGAGCTGCCTTATTTTTCTTGGAGATGTTCTTTCACATGTCAACCAACCACAGGAACTGACGCCGCTGTGGTAGAGCCTAACAGGGCCCCAGGAGAGAATTCGCAGTTATGTCAGAATGAGGAGATGTCCAATTTCAGTCCAAATAACTAATTAGCCTCTAATAACAAGCCATCTCCAGAGAGTGCAGCAATCTCAGCATTAGAACAAGGTCTGAACTAAACTCCTGTACGTGTATTCCATCCTCAGATAGGAGAAATCAATCTTTTTGTGCTCATCTTCTGAACTCGACAAAGTCCGTAAGCTCCCCCACCCTGCTGAATTCTTTGCCCTTGGGTTGGGATATGGATGGGTGATAGTCTGTGCGTCAGAACTCGTGTCTCATGGTGTCTCCACTGCCCAACTCTAGCACTGGTAGTTCAAGTACAACTCACATTCAAAGCACAAGTTTTGCCAAATGAGTGATTTAAGAAGCTTTCCATAGCAATATCTCATCAGATTAAATGCAAAGGTGCTAAAGGTAACTTTCTGATGATTCAACCCAGCATCCTAATCCCATGACCTAGATCTCCTGTGATGGAAAGCTTGTAGTTTACTTATGACTTCTTGATATCTTGGTGTAAATTCTGAAGCACAGAAATGTTGCTTGAACATCTGTAATTTTATTAATGGAGTGAACAGCCTGGAGGAGCACTACATTTGCTCAGAGAGGCCAGCACAATGATTTTCCTACCCATATCCTATGCAGACCCATCTGGAGAACTAGCACGGGGATAACTATGGGAAGGCCTCAGAAATCCAGGGAGGTGTAGCACACTAACTGGCGTATGGGCTAGGTCTCAGAGAAAGATTTAAAAACAAAATGAAACAGGTCAGAGCACAGATGTGAAGTTTCTAGGGTCACCCAATCTCCGCCGGCTCACCATTACCACCCCCAGGGATGTGGTCTGGTCGATAAGGCATGCAGCAGGATTCTTGGACAAGGATCTTTCTTTCTCACATAAGTAGCAATCAGCAGAGTGATTCTGAGCAATTGATCAAGCGTAGAGCTCAATTCATGCTAAGGACACAAGTAGGGCATTCCAGGAACAAGCCAAGTAGTTGTATGATAAAATCTAAGCCACATCATGTCCCTCTCCCTCCTCTCTCAGAAAACTCATATACTAAAATGTTAGTTGAAAAATAATTAAATAAATGAAATGCTGGACCCCAAAGCAACAAATGTGATCTTATTAGGAAATAAATGTATTGTAGATGTGGTTCACTAAGATGAAGACATAAAGTAGACACTAGAGTCAGGTAGCCCTCTCCATCCTACTCACTAAGAAGATGAATGTGGACACGGACTGCACATAAGGAGCAAACTACGTACAGATCGTGACAGTAGGGACTGAGGTTGCATACAGCAGGGGTGAAGGAAGAGCAGAGGTTGTCAACAAACCAGCAGAAGCTAGAGAAAGACGTGGGTTGAGTTTTTCCTCGCAGCTCTCAGTAGGAACTAACCCTGCTGAGCCTTGATCTCAGACTTCTAGCTTTAGAACTGCAAGACAATATATTTTCTCTTGTTTAAGCTACTTGATCATGCTATGTTGTCAGAGTGGTTCTAGGATGATGGTGCAAATCTTGCTTCAGTCAACTGGGAAAGATCCAGAGAACTAGGGTGAAAAGTGGGACACTGAGGACAGTCATGGGGCCAAGGAAGATGTGGCAGAACTGGGGAGAGGACAGTCCCACCATTTACATTTCACATGCTGGATGCTGAGTGAGTCTGATCTTATCCTGTATACTCAGGATCCAAAACCTTGTAATAGACTAAATGCTTTGGCCAGCCCAGCCCAAGGCCTATGCAGGTTGTATTGTGGATGGAAAACTTGTTTTCAGTTCAGGCTGGACCTTTTTTTTTTTTTTTTAATTTTTTATCTTTTTGAGACAGGGTCTCACTATGCAGTTCAGGCTGGCCTTGAGCTCACTTTTGTAGCCCAGGGTGGTCTCGAACACACACTGATCCTCCTGCCTCAGCCTCCCAGGTGCTGGGATTATAGGCGTGCACCACCACACTCAGCTTGGACTTTAACCTACTTTGTAGCCTAGGCTGGCAACAGACTAGCAACGATTTTCCTGCCTGGACCTCCTGAGTCATGGGCCACCACACCCACTGCGTTATCTTATGAGGGCTCTTGAGTCACAGATCACTTACCACAAAGCCATCTCTGGCCTTGCATTTCTTTGTCTGATACTATCTCACAAACCCAACCCACTCTAAAGGTTTGCAGATGATGCCTAACATTCCTCTAGGTCTCCAGTGAGAGCTGCTTTTGTATTTTAGATCTGAGTATGCCTGCCAGTAGCTGCGACTCCCACATCACTCGCTTGGCTACCCTCACTTCAATCCTTGTTTATAATGTGAAACATTATAAACCAATAGAGACCACAATAGAAAAATTTATGTGAATTTATATGTGTTTATGCTGTCTTTTGGCTCTTAAATGGACTTCACCGCTTGGATTTAGATCTGTGTATACCTGTCACTGACCTGCATTGTGCAGTTTCAATTTGGCTCCTTATCTGACTCCCCCCTCCCACTTCTGGAGTAGTGTATTCTTCTCCTAGACCTTCTATAACTGACGAGTCACACCCCAGACACTATTTCTGCTGCTATGTCCTATGGGACAGGACACCTCCCTAAAAGGCAGCTAAGAAACAGACTGAGAAATCATGTGAGTCAAAATAGCTGATGTGTGATGTTCTTACAACCAACAGGGAACAAGCACAGAAAATTATTAGCTGTCTACAAGCACAACGTTGTAATAGAAAATAATGTCAGAAATTTATCTAGCATGACACTTAATTTCTGCATAGGGAAACAGGTCTAAAATTTCATCATGGCTGGGGAGATAGCTCAGTAGAATAAGAGCTTGCCTGGCAAGCACAAGGATCTGAGTTCAATCCCGGGTTCTGAAAAATAAATAAATAAATAAATACATACATACATACATACATACATTTTCATCATAATCACAGAGCTGGCAATTTGAGCAATAACTGGCCAGGGCAGTAGATTTTGCTCTACCTGGTAGGGTCTTGCTCCATGTAGGTGGGGTGCCTTGCCAGCGACAGTAGCTTTGATACCACCAGAAAACAAACACAGTACTCATCACACTGCACTAGCCACAAAACAGCTGAACACAGAGCCCTCCACAAGCCTTGCTAACTGGGGGCCCAGTGGAGCAGGAGTAAGTAACTCTAGAAAGCCTCAGTGTTGGGCTCAGTGCACATATGAGCATTCTCCAAGGACTCGCTGAAATAGCTTGCAGTGTGGGCAGTGGGCTGGAAAGAAGGGTTGTGAAAGTCTCTTTGTAACCGAATAGAGACCACAATAGAAAAATTCTTATGTGGATTGTTCTCCTATTTTGATGTAGAGGTTGCAGATATCCAGCCATTGCAACAGGTCCTCATCTGGGTCCTTTGGAAGAAGGAGCAAGAAGTCTATTTTAAACAGCGTCTTTCTCACTTTTCAATTCTAATCTATCCCAAAACTGGAGATACCTACCCACTAAGACCCAGACTGGATCCCAAGCTGTTGTAACTGGTGCTTGTGCTGGGGTCTGGATGGCAGGATGAAATGGTCTTTAAAATAAGGCTTTAAATCTATAAAATTTAAATGTAAAAGCTCATTACTTAAAGATCATGAAGTAATTTGGGGAAAATGTTTGCATAGAGAATCACATTTGAATCCAAGAATTTGAAGAAAGGTTTCAGATTGCCAATGATAGGTAACAAGGAGAGAGTATCAAAGAGACCTCCGTTTCCTTGCTGTAACATGTGCTGGAGTGACCACAGCTCAGGAATTCAACGGACTTGCTGGGTCACAGGTAGACAACACTCGCACGTCAGCACCAGAGCTTTATCAGCAGAGCTTCCAAGCACAGTTGAAGGGCAGAGCTACAGATCAACGCAGAACTGAAAATGGAGATGTGCAGACCTGGGGCAAAAGCAAATCCAAGCAAGCTTAAGATGTCACACACACACACATGCGTGTGCACACACACACACACACACACACACACCACATATGCAATCCACAGTGATTTTTCAGAGCCATCAAAATATAGGAATTGTGTAGCTAATATCTATGCAAAGAGCTAGCACTTGATCATTTTGCACAAATGATAAATTTTGTTTCCCTTTGACTTTTTGGATACATCTGAAGTAATAATAGGAACTTAACCACCAAGTCTGCATTGATTTGTCAGGGATGATGAGATAGAGTCATCCACGTTCCCCTCTTTGTGCTCCTCTGCCCTTTTTGTAGAAATGCATATTTTTAAAACAGAGAAGAGTCTGAAATCCTGCAAAAATGTTATAAATCGTTCCTGTGACTCACCCTAAAGTCATCCAACAGGAGGCCCCCAGCCCATTCCAGTAAATGTTATTCCAGTTCATAGCTGTGCCTGCTGGCTGCGGCACTCTCCCGGGACCTGGCAAGCCCTATGGGTAATGACCTTCCATTGCTTGCTGGGAAGAATCATGTTTAAATTCAAGAACAAATATCTTTGCATTTCAGTTGTTAGCTTTTATTCACTAGCAATGTCTGCTGAAGACACCTTGACCTAAACACTAAAAGGTGCATTAGAATCTGTTTGTATGTCTTTATAATGGATACTTTCATCTGTTCACCTGTGAGAAGACAGCGAATGTTCAGCTTGCACTCAGCACCACAGCAGCACTGCTTGGAAATAAGCATTCTGTTACAATTCCAAGACCTGTTACAGCCAACACCCTCCACTTCATATAAGATCATTAAATGTCAAAATGTTCGGGTTTCAAAGATTTACTACTTTAATAAGGTATTAGGGGCTGGGAAAATAGCTCAGCTGTCTAAGCTCCTGCCTGGCAAGTGCAAGGACCTGGGTTCGACCCCCAGTATTACATGCTGTGCCCCCCCAACCCTTGGCACACCATGCAGATGACCAAAACCGGGTGTGGTGGCGCACTCCTGTAATTCTAGTGCTGGGGAGGTGAGAAAGGAAAATCACGATGAGTCAGAGCTGCATATCAAGAGCCTGTACCAAACAAACAAACAAATAAATAATTTTTTAAATTTTCAAAAAAAAAAAAATAGGGTATTTAGGCACCGGGCATCACTGTGTCACAGCGCTTGATAAGGACATAGAAATACCCCATTGTGAAAGTAAGCTTTGGCTCACACACCCAATTTTGGACATTGTGGAATTCTGTGTAGGTATCGATGGCAGTAAGTTCAACGCATGTGACCTGCAAGCATTTCTGCCCGTACTCTTTTTAAACTCACGCTAAGTACATTTTAATTGAAATACAAAATAGAGGTAGTGATGCAAATGCATTTATTGCTTTCACAAGTGTAGTCAGATCAGAATTTTCTTATTTTGTATGGATTGCAAGAGCATCTTTAGACAATAACAGTGGCAAAGCTCATTTCTAAGAAGTAAAGTTAATACTAAGCACACTTGAATGAGACTAACGGTAGTTTTGCTGATGTGGCAAAAATGTCTTCTCATCTTTTTTGAACAGATTTGGTACAGTGTCTCACTATGCAGCTCAGACTTATAGTGGTCCTCCTGTGTTCAGCTTCTCCAGCGCTGGCATTACAGGCACATGCCACCACTCCCAAATTTGGTCACCAGCTCAGTGTTCCTGAGGACGGGGCCCGGCAAGTATGCGGTACCAGGGACCTAACTCCAGCCCCTGAATTTGCCTAAGCAGCGTTTGCTTGTCTTTACAGAGCAATTTGCAAGGCTGGGTTAACACATGAAAAATTTACACAGTGCTTGAGGTAGGCCTTCCCAAGTTTCTTCGTGACTGAGCCCCTGTGTATCTGCCGATTATTTCAAAACTGCTCAGGAGTGGACGCTGAGACAGCATTAGATCTGTGAGCTTTACTAGGGGAGAAAGCACAAACTGGCAAGGAGATCTTTAAGGCAATGGTGTACCTCTGACGCCAGAGGAAGGAGGGAAGGGGAGGAAGAAGTATTTGCTAGAATCTCAGACAGCAACACAACTTCAAGGAAGGTTTAAGGGCCAGGGAGATAACACAGTAGCATAAGCACTTGCGTGGCAAGTATAGGGTCCTGAGTTCAACTTTGGGTACTGAAAAAAAGAAAGAAAGAAAGAGAGAAAGAAAGAAAGAAAGAAAGAAAGAAAGAAAGAAAGAAAGAAAGAAAGAAAGAAAGAAAGGTTTAGCCAAGCCTACTGCACCTTCCTGAAATTTCCGTGCCTCACAGGAACTGACCTGCGATCTGTCTCCCCTACTCCTGTCCAGCATACTCTACTGAGTCACTGGCTAGAAGTGATTCTTGTGGAGCATGTTTTCAGCCCAAGATCTGTGATGGGTATTGAGGGACATCACCGAGGCTTCAGACAATTGTGTGCCCTGACCCAGTGGGCAGAAGCCACACATTTTAACAGCTATGCTTCCCTGTCAATGTAAACATCATTGTAACTAGTTTGTAGGATGCCCTTGTTCAGTCCTTTATGCAGCAAATCTTTATTGAGCTCTTACTGCATGGCAGGTACCATTTTGCTATCACAGACACTACACCAAACAAATCAGGATTTTTCCCTTCGAAGAATCTATTATGTAAACTGAGCCTGGTGGCTCACGCCTGTAATCCTAGCACCCAGCACTTGGAAGCTGATGCCTGCAGGAGGATCCCTGTGAGTTTGACACCAGCATGGGCTGCACAGTGAGTTGAAGACCAGCCTGAACTACATAGTAAGACCTTGTCTCAAGAAAACAAGACAAATAAACATCCTGCAGTACACTAATTGCCTTGGAAATAGTACCCAAGAATTCAGGATCTACTCAGCTGAAAACATTTCTTACCCATTTTAATGATTAGAATGATTACAGTTTTACATATTAATCTGTGGTGTTTATTGCAGAGTTAAGATTGCTTTATTTATTTGTTAAAATCTGTACAGAAACATGTATGCACAATCGTATGAAGCTGGGGAGGCTGAAAACAGGAGGATCACTACAAACCGGAGCTGCGTAGTGAGAGCTTGTACCAAATACATTAAAAAATTGCTTATGCTCTAATCCAAATTTTAATTTTAATAGATTACTGAAGAGTTGTACAAATCAGTGTTATGTGTTTCTACAACTATGACATCAGACTTGTGCACAAGCTGAAGACATACGAAGCCCTTACTGGACTGGGTTGAGAGATCTTAACAAAGGTTCTATTCCATACCAGTTATCCCTGGGCTGCTAGTTACAACCACAGGATTGCAGAATCTCTTGGAGTCTCTGCTATACCTTAGAATCTCCATCTCTCTCTGTTTCTTAAGTTGAAACTGCAATGTGCTGTTCCTTTTTCTGGGGAGAGAGTGCCACAAATGGTAAATAACCTCTGACCTGATCCTATTTTACTTCCAGGTAAATGACATCAGTCCACAGCAATGATCTGTTGTGTGCTTTTTAAACCTAGATAAGGACAGGCATCTTAGGCTATGTGATCAGAAATCACATATGATAGATCTTCTCATTCAGCGCACGCAGTTGCAATGCCTTCCCTGTGCCAGGCCATGTGCTACAGTCTAGAAATTGTGTGGGGAAAGGAGACACATTCTGTGGACTCATGCGACTTGCAGTACAGAATCTCAGTTCCAAATATGTGCTCATATAGGAGCTGTATCTCTCAGCAGTTTTTTACTTCACCTTTGTCATCCATTACTTCTTGTCTTTATAGCCATGTGAAGGAAGTAAAACTATTGACCCTATTTTACAGATAAGTAAGCTGACACTCAGAAATTTGAGTCATGTAGCTCATAGGAAAGCAGACTGCATTGCAAATCATCTGTGTTTAAGTAGAAAGCCCACTTATTTCCATTGTGCTATTACCTTAAAAGAAACCTGATGTCTAGCCCCAGTGTGCATACCTACAACACACACACACGCACGCACACTCAGTGCAGTTGTCTCAGAGCACAAAAAACCACTAAACTTCTTTGTGCTTCATCTATCTTAATATAAAATGAAAATGGTAATTGCACTTTACAGGAATGCTTACATGATTAAAAACTGCTAAAATGCTATGAAAACATTTGTGCATATTAAATATCATTATTTAATATTGTGCTATAATTTTATATTTCCAACAATTCCTAGTTAGGATGAATTATTATGCCTCCAGTAACCTTAGCGGTGTGGGGACAAGACTCACACAGCCTGTTTCCACTCTGCATGACATTTTCAGGAAAAAGTGTAGTTGTCTTTGGCTTCTCAGGAGGCAGATTTCAGCTTTCTGGAAAATAGTGCCAATGCGGCTGGACCAGTTGAGAATCAATTCAGCTAAACTGGTGATAAAATAGAAGCTCTGCCTATTTCAATAGAATACAGTGAAAGCAAAATATTTAAGTATACATAAAACAATTAACACCGTGTCTGACCCTGGATTTGTTGAATAAGGTGGAGGTTTCTGTGTTCCCACTTTACTCAGCACAGTTCCAGTTATGCTGGAATAATAGCAGTTTTCAATTAATGAGTATTAGTTAGCTGGCACAGCTGCCACACCAGAAGAAACATATAAACCAGAACCAAATAGACTTTGCTTTAAAGGCTGCAAAGCTATCTATCTATTTGGAAGCCAAATGAGGGTCTCTCTATGAAGCCCAGGCTGGCCTTGAAATTATCTCTGTCTTCCAGCCTCAGCCTCTTGAGTGTTGGGTTTATGGGTGTGTGACATCATGCCCAGACTGTTTCTTTGTTTATTTTTTTGCCTTTTTTTTTTTTTAATTTTTAAAAATTATTTATTTATTTATTTATTTGATATAGGATCTTGCAATGTAGCTGAGACTCATAGTGATCCTCCTTTCTCAGCCTCCCCAGTGCTGAGATTATAAGCATTTGACCCCATACCTGGTTTTAGGGCCCGTACAGCACACATAGGGCTCTTGGCCAGCAGGGCATGCCATAGCAAGAATCAAATCTGAGTGTTTATGCTTACCAGGCAAGCGCTTAGCCCACTGAGCTATCTCCCTAACCCTGTTTTGCTTTTTGAGACAAGGTGTCACTATACAGCTCAGGCTGGCTTTGAGTTCACTTTGTAGCCCAGACTGGTCTTGAACTCACAATGATCCTCCTGGGTGAACCTTCTGAGTGCTGGGATTATAGGTTCCATCTTGCTTTTTGGTTTTTGTTTCTGTTTTGATTTTTCTGACACAAAGTTCTCACTAAGTTATTCAGGGTGGTCTCGAACTCCTAAACTCAGGTTGTCCTCCTGTCTCGCTCACTCAAGCAACTGAGATCACAGAGGCGCTCCATCACACCAGGCAGAATCATGAACTCTTAAAGCTCAGTGTCCATGTTTAACCCATGGTAGCCGTTGCTGCCAGGTACCTCAGTGGCCTGCCGTTTGCGTGGGGATGATCAGCCCAGGCACCTGAGCACCCACCCATCATTTCACCAGCACACATATTCTGTTTTACAGACACAGGATTCATATGTACTCAGAATAATCAGATTCAGAAACATGACACTAATTTTTGAGTGTACTATTTGAGGAGCAGAGGCTATCTTTTAGTGAGCTAAGATTCCTAGTTACTAACTGCAGGCCCTAGCAGCCTAAAGAATTAATAGGGTTCTCAAACCGAGGAATAAAATCAAAAGTGGGTATATGCTGGGAATTTGCCTACAATACAAATTTGCATGCCTTGCTCCAAGTACAGAGAGCCTGTAACCCTGTGACTGGCCCAGGAATCTGTGTCTAAGGCTCTGTGGGCAATTTGGATGCAAACCATCACTTTCAAACCACCACAATAATTTCTGATTTATTCTCCGGAAGTAAACCTTTTGCAGCTTAATTCAGATGCTATGAAGGAAAAAGTCCAGCTACTCACAAAGCTGGATTGAATAGTAGGTTGACCTGCTTGATGGAATCTCTGCAAGGAGTTTCAAAATATGGAAAATTGAGCCCTGAAATGTTATGATGTTGGTATTGGCAACCAGTACTGCTGAATTGCAAAGAAATACAGGATCCTCCTGCTGTTTCCTTTTTGCTGAATTCCTTTCTGGCCTCTTGGAAAGGGTCCCTTGAGGCAGCTCTGAAAATATAAACCTCATGTAAATGAGTTGTTTACCCTCCTGATCATTTGTTAGAAAGCATTGAATTGTGCTGAATCAGGCACAATTGCTTTTGACAAGCACGCGCACAGAACAGTAAGTGATACTGAAAACATTCGGTCTGAGCCTCAAAACTTGGAACACGCTTGACTCCTAATAGTGGGTCATGCCATCTGGCACATCTTTCATATGATCTTAAAGTCCAACCAAAGAAAATAATGAAAAGGGAGTATTAAAAGTTGAGCACAAATGAGTTGTTACATTGGGAAAGAGACTGACAAGGCACATAAGAAACTCTCAGAGCAGGGTTTGGCATCTCCATTTCCAGCCTATCCTATATGAACATCTATCAGTTGGAATCATGTTTCTGCACATGGGTTTATTATTACATTACATTTACTAGGCAAATATTTTCCATCTTTGGAATGTATACATGAAGATATCCTGGGTAGCATCAATAAATAGGAGTTTCATATATGTGCAGGGTATCAAATATCAAAAGGGACAATATTCAAATTCTATGTATTTTTATTTGGGGTTGAACTACAAGTGCCAATATACAGTGTGGTCCAAAATGGTTGTAGAAAATCTTTGTCTAATTGACAATGTTCAAGTGCTTTTGGAGAAATACTGATACAGTAGCTTTGTTGTAGATTTATTAGAGCATTACGCACTGTATTCTCTGATCTTTACACATTATGAACAACTTTTCATGAAAGGTTGTGCAGAATTTACTCATTCCTATGGACAAAGGAAAACAACCATTCTATAAGTAATGATTGTACCATAATTTATCAAGCCTTTGCACTATTAAAAACTTTTTGTGCTGTTTCCATTTATTTTCTATCATAAATAATCCCTCGGTGCCATTCTTGTACATTAAGCTTCATGTAGTTTTGGATTTGGGTAGGGTATTTTCATAGAAGGAGACTCTAAATAAAAAGTGAGGCTTTTTACACCACTGCCAAGTACTCTGTAAGTACAGCAGAAAAGAAGAGAGGCTACACGTCCTCCCCATCACAGAATCTGAGCTGTACCACTGGTAAAATATCTCTGTTGTTTGGAAAAGGAATGCCTAGTGTCGAGATGCATTTCTGTGTCACTTAATTTATTGAATTCTGAGGTTTGTCTTTTTCACGTCCATAATGACAGAAGTGCATGTCAAATACAAAGTTTTCAATTTTAAAGACGTTTGATTTCCTTCCTTTTCTTTTGTTGTTAAGGTTTTTGGTATTATATCCATGAAATTATCGCTCAATCCAAAGTTAAAAAAAAAGTTCTCACATTTTCTTACATTTAGTAATGGGTTTTTACATACGGATCTTTGGTCCTTTCTGTGATTTCATAGATGGTATGAGGCAAAAGCTCAATTTCATTCTTTTGTAAATGGCTTTCCAGTTGTTCTAACACCCTGTGTCCTTTTTTAAAATATTTATTTATTGTTTTTATTTTTTTACATATTTAGTACAAGGTCAACAGAGTCTCATTATGTAGATTGGACTAGTAGTGATCTTCCTGTTTTCAGCCTCCCAAGCACTGGCATTACAGGCGTGCACCACCACACCCAGTCTCCATTGTTGTTTCAGTGCACTACAGAGGCAGGGCTAGCAGGGCATGCCAGGGATCGAACCCTGGTTTGAATCCCTGCCTAAGCAGGTACTTTAGTCCACTGAGGTCTCTGGCCAGCCCTTTAAGAGTTGATAAGAGTATTTCCTCCACCAAATTGTCTGGTGTCCTTGACAGAAATTGATGCAAATGTGAAGATTTATTTCTTGACCATCAATTCTCTTCCATCTGATCTATGCATCTGGGTTTTAAGCCAGTACCACAGTCTTGATAGCTGTGGCTGTAGTGAGTTTTGAGGTTGGAAAATGTGAGTTCTCCAACTTTATTCTTTTATAAATGACTTTGGCTTTCAGGTTCCTGCACATTTCCATAAGAATTTTATGGTCACTTTGGCAATTGTTGCAAATCTACCTGCAATTTTTATAAGGATTACATTGAATCTATTGATCAACTTTGGAAGTTGTATAATCATAATACCAATAAGTTTTCTGATCCATGAACATGGGGTGTTCTCCATTTACTTAGATCTTCTTTAATTTCTTTCAACCAGAGCTCTGTCTTTAGAATATAAGTTTTGAATCTCTTCTGTAAATTTATATTTAAATATCTTACATTTGATTCTTTTTATGCTAATGTGAAGAAAATTGGGTTCTCATAATCACTTTGGATTATTCATTGATAGTAGGACAACTGATTTTTGTGTTTCGTATAATGTGTATTGAAAATAAAGTCCAATCACGTCAAACTCAATTATTTGTAGTAATAGATTTTTAGGTGACTTTTTTTTTTAAATAAATTTATTTATTTATTTATTTATTTGCTTGTTGTGTTTGTTTGTATGTTTGTTTATTTATTTTGTGGCTGGCTCAGACTGCCCTGGTGGTGGGGCTGGCGCAGCATGTGGTGCCGGTGATCGAACCGCAGTCCCTGCAGTTGCCTGAGCTTTCCTAAGCAGGCGCTTTAGACCACTGAACCATCTCACTGGCCCCTTTAGTAGACTTTTTTAAGGTCTTCTAACTACAGGAAGAACATGTACTCTCCAAACACAGGTTGTCTTTCTCCTTTTCAATCTGGATGACGTTTACTTCCATCTTCTTACCTAAATGCCTGAACCAGATCTCTACCTTAATGTTTAATAAATGCTAAGAGTAAAGATCTCTATTTTGCTTCTAATTCTTGGAGGAAAACATGGAGCCTTTCATTGTTACACCTGCTGTTAGCTGTGTGCTTTTCTTAGGTCCACTTTATCAGGCAGAAAAAGTTCTTTTCTATTGTCAGCCTGCTGAGCATTTTCACGATGAACAGATTCTTCTATGCCTTTGTAAATTAATAAATGGGTACTGACATACATGCCAGTGGCCCTTGACTTGAAATTTATAGTGGTAATTTGACTCTAACCGTACAAGTGGGCATATGACACACATCTATACTTCCAGCACTCAGGATGCTGAGGCAGGACTTCTCTGAGTTTGAGGCCAGCCTGGGCTATGTAGTGAGTTAAAGTCCAGCCTGAAATACAGAACAAGAGCCTGACTCACAAAACAAACAAGCAAATGACTTTATACAAGTATAAAAGCAATTCAACCCATTTGAATTGTTATCTTTTCCCGGGCTGGCAATGTGCAGTACAGTGTCTTTTCAATGGTGCAGAGATGCAAGGAGCCTGCATTCCCATCACGCATCTACTACATGATCAAAGAGGGAACAACTGATGCTCCTCAGTATGTTGCTGGAGGGAGAGGCTCGGCAGGTTAGGTTTATTAGAAATGTTTGACTTGTAGCATTTTCATCTTGCAATGGATTTACCAAGATACAACACCACTGTAAATTGAGAAGAGTCCATAACCACTGATTTTCTGATAAACTAACCTTGCATTTCTGGGATAAATTCCACTTGCTCATGGCAATTTATTTATCCATCATTTTGAGACAGGGTCTTGATATACAGTTCAGGCTGACCTTGAGTGCACTTTGGAGCCCAGGCTGGTCTTGAACTCACAATGACTCTCCTGCCTCAGTCTCTAGAGTGCTGGGATTACAGGCATGTAATGCCAGGTAGGTACCACCACACTCAGCCTATTTTTTAATATATAGAGTAACAGGCAGTAGCCATCATCAGCAGTTACTAGATTAAGATTGCAAATTCCTTTTTTCAACACATGTTAGAAGATTGTTGGAGTCTTACAGACCTATGTCATCATGTCTGAAGGAAATGAAGGAACAATAAAATGAACTATGGTCCTAGCATGATCAGGGCTGCAGCTTTTTCTGATTCTTGAAGCAGTTGATGGCGCTTCAGGCACATTCAACACTCCCAGCTAAGGGCCTAGACACAAATCCAAAAGCAACTGCTTATGCATCAGTGACTGGGCTCTAGCACTTCAAGGGCAGTGAAGACTCAGGACATAAAAGAACCTGTACTGTAATGGCCTGTAACTCAGTGGAGTCCCAAATGTCCTGTTCAAGGAGATTATGGGGCCATGGAGGAAAGTAATCAATGATATACAGTGTGCCTAAGGAGAATCACCTAAAGAGAAAACATTCTCTCAGGCTTTTACAGAAAGCAAACTGATCAAGCAATGGCTGTGATTCATCCAGATGGCTGACACTGACAACAGTTCTATAAAGCACTGTATGTGGTTTCAAAGTAAATCCTGAGGGAATTTAACTGACTTTGTCAGATACAAAAGTGCCATGCTTTCTTATACAGGTCTTGCTTTAACTTGGCTTTAACCATCCAGCAGAAAAATTTAACCACGAGACATAAAAAGGAAAGCAATATTATATGCTGAGCTATAAATGGCTCAAGTCAACAGCTTCCAATAATGCCAGATGAGCTGATAATCCATTACTGTTATGGACTACTGGGCTACATATACAGCCACTTTCTCTTTGCGCAATGAAAAAAAAGATGTGTAGTAATGATATTTAGACAGGAAATCATGTCTATGTCCTGTACTCTGAACAACTATGATGAAGACAACAATATGCAATGTATTAATTATTATAAAAATAAATAAATAAGTAAGCAAATTTTTCAAAAAAGAAAAAAGAGCACAGCTCTCCCATCACTGGCTGGGTCTTACAGCATTTGGGCTGGGTGGATATTCAGAATCGATGTTAATTCATCGATTACACATAGGCTTTCCAGTACCAAGCTAGGAACTGAAGTGAAACCCCAATCAAGGAATGAGCTGCCTACCTGGAAAGCCATGTGAGCCACCGTTCAGTTTACCAGAAGCAAAGCCCAGACACTCAAGTAGAGTGCAGCAGAAGGAACGGGGAACATCGTCGAGTTCTCTTTCCATTTCTCACTTGGAAATGTCCGTTTTATTAATCTTATTCGTCTCGACCTCTCTCTCCTCCAAGAAGAGATGGAAAGAGTGCTGGGTGCAACCTTATCAGCATGAAATTGGGAGTGGGGTAGGGTGGCCCCTGCCCAGTGACCAGGTAGCTGAGGGGCCGCGGTAGGGCAGGCTGCCACCCACACATCACGGATCCAACCTGGGGCACAGCCAACACCCGCCTCCATGGCAACGATGCCACCCGCAGGAGAGCTGGCTGGGCCCTCTCACGAAGCCCATCGCTCTACCTGCACTCAGGGGTCGGGAAAGTGTGGCTTCGGCTGTTTCTTCCTCCAGGATAAACATTCATCCTGTGGGTGAACATCTCAGCTGTCCATCCAGACCCTCAGGGGAGCGGTCCTGCTTCCAAATAAATACATCAAAAGTGCTTTGAAAACCAAGGGAGCTAAGTGCCCTCACCTCTTTCCAAATAAATCTGGGTTGAAAGAGACAGGCTGGTGACTCAGGAAGCAGCCTTCCTGAGTGCTAGAGACAACTGTCAGGCCCAGGATTGAAAAACAATGCGGAGTTGCCTGTGCTGAGGACTGAACAGAAACCCCCTCCCCAGCACTCACGAGGAAGTGCTCTCTTGCCCCGCTTGTCATTTTCTACCTTTAAATCCCCTTTAAGACAGACCTTGTGGTCTTGGCAATCCAATTTCAGTGGTATAAAATGATATTCTGAGGCCATCTTAATGTAAATATGTGACGCGGTGGTTCCTTCCAGAGTCCCGCCAGGTTTTCATTGTGGTATTAATTTAAAAATATTATATTATGATATTAATTTTAAATATATTACATTCAAATAGAATTCATCTTGGTTACTGATTTTGTGCCACTTCCATACATTTTACTGCTAAGCCAAGTGGTCCCTTGTCCTGACCCTGATAGCATGATTATTTTCAGGGACGAATATACCACAGTCTGTCCTCAGTCACAGTCAAGTCAGAGCCCTTTGATAATATGGTATGAATATATGTGTGAAGATACGGGCTTCTGATAAGAAACTCCCAGAGTTCACTTTTAATCATTCTGGACTCAGAAAGGCAACAGCCCACCTACCCGTTGTCCTGTGGATTTGTTTCCATAGAACTTTACTAAAAAGTTCTAGGAAATGTTTGAGTTTAGCTTGAAGACTCTTCAAACACATTCTGTCCAACACTTCTTTGTACTCATATTGAATTTTATGAAATATCCCCATCATAAGTGCAAGACTGGAAAGTGCAGCAAAAGAAACGCCTCAAAAGATATGGTGTTATTTGCTCTAAGGTAATGGTCCCCTGCTGCCAAAAGGAGACCTACCAAGTGACGTGGAAACATCATGGAAAGTAAACGATGAGGCGAAGCTGACAAGTTTATTTTCAAGGCAGAAGATGTGGATCCCATAATAACCTTCCGCTGTTGTGACTGCTTCTATTAATCCACATGACCGATGGATGTTTAAGATCGTTATCTAAGGTGTCCAGGAACTGCGCAGTTGCGGCTGCCTGGGGAATCACAGGCTTCTTTCCTCCCAAGCGAAAGCTGTTCCATGCACACTGCACAGGTCCTGCCACGAAGCTTTTACCCTGTGAAGAGAAGCTGAGCAGCTTTTTCAGCTTGAATGATGCAGTTCACACATGAGGTCTGACCTAGTAGTCTCCCGGCTCCCAGTAATATCAATGTTCGCATGAGGCATTTATGTGTGTGGTTTTATTTCCTTGTTATAACACCATTTCATGATAGGTTAAATAGTTGTTAGTTATCTTCCAGCTTCTCCTGGGAGGAAAACTAGGCAAAGGGAGGGTAAATAGGACTGAGGCCACGCGTCGGGTCCCCTCAGCCTCAGACTCAAGCTATGCCTCACCCTTGAGCTGTGCACCTCTCTTAGTAGGTGGAGGCTTCGGAGAACTTTGTGCTGTGGGAGCAGAGCTTTGTTTCTTAATAGGGCCTTTGTGGGGAGCACAGGGTGGCCTGGAACTCATGACCCTGCTACCGCAGCCTTCCAAGAGCTGCAATTACACATCCAGCTCTCTGGAGAAGCTTTATTTGATCTATTAATTATATCCGAGTTTAATTTCCAGGAGCAAATGCTACATCTGAGAGTTCACCTCTGTGATTCTACTTTTATGTAATTTTCCACTTAGTTTTTAGTGGAGAAAAATTAAAAGCAAGATTCTGATCTAGACAGCAGAAACAAGAAAAACGCTTTAAAGTGTTGGTCTTTGAATTTGTTTGACCAGAAACTGGATGTGACAGGCAACCTACAGACTCAGATTTGTCTACGGCATGTTTTGTCCCAGGTATAGTTCATGACCCCTTCTTATGTACCCTGACCTCTTCCTCGGGGATGTAGATGATTTATATACAGAGATGACTTTTGTGTATGACATCTCTAATTGCTTTGGAAATCATTTCTATATCTTTGCTCCTTTTTATAGATTACATTTTCCACTGTGTTCCATAATTAAATCCATTTATTTCCTATGTTTCAATCATTCTAGTTCTTATATTACAACCATAATCTTACAATTTCAGTTTGGTTTTCTTTTATTCTTCTTCCATAATACTCTATATATTTCGATGCACATGAATCAAACAGAAAAAAAAATCTGTC
>PVKN010010248.1:0-22857 GCA_004027915.1 Capromys pilorides
TATCTTGCATTAATTTTTGTATCATGGTGTCAGATAGGGCCAAATTTTATCCTTTACATTAAGATAGCAAATTTTCCCACCACTGTTTATAGAAAAGGCTATTCCTTTTCTTTTGAATGATCTTGGAATAATTGTCAAAATTGTTTGACAATAGATGTGAAGAATTTTGGTGACTGTTTTAGTTCATTGTTCTACTTATCTGCCTTTATGTCAGTACTGAATTATTTTAAATAGTAGAAAGTTATAGTAAGGTTTGTGATCAAAAGTATGGGTTTTCCATCTTTGTTTTTCAATTTTAAGATTGCCTTGGTGTATGGGTGTTCGTTAAGATTCCATCCATATAGGGCTGGGGAGATAGCTCAGTAGAATAAGTGCTTGCCTGGCAAGTGGAAGGGCCTTAGTTCAACCTCCAGTTCAAAAAAAAAAAATTCCACCCATACAAATTTTAGAATGAGTTTTTCTATTCCTGTAAAAAATCACTGGGCTTTTGAAAGAGATTTCATTGAGTCCACAGATTGCTGTAGCTAGTATTTCCCAACTATCAGTACTAATTCTAGTTCATGAGTATTTGCTTTTATTTATGCATTACTTAATTTTTTCAACAGTGTTTTACAGTTTTCATTGTGCAATTCATTCAGCTCTTTGTTTAAATTAATGTGCTTTTTAAGTTAATTTAAAGCCATATATTTTTCATTAATACTATCTTGAATTCAGTATAAACAAAAAATTTACTTTAAAATGTCCCACTCACTCACACATCACTGGGACTCTGATGCTACAACTTTTTTAAAAATGACATCTTTATACATTACAAGCCTACCAACACAATTTGAGAATTATTGTTTTGCACAGTGGTTATTTACAATTGCTATGAGAAAAAAACTATTACAAACAAAAATTCAGGAGCCTTTCATTTTTCTATGTTGTTGCCTTTGCCCATGCTTTTAGCTTGAAGTGTATTCAAGTTCCTACCTAGCATCCTTCCATTTTAGCCAGAAATAGCCATCTACTTACTCACCTCAACAATTTCTTGAGGTGACAAAATCTCTGTTTTGTTTCAAAGGCAATGTATTAATTTCTCCTTATTTTCTAAAAGACAATTTTGCTAGACGTAGATTTGTTAGTTAACACTCTTTGTCTTCTGGGCCCTTGGATGGTTTCAATCTGTCTATCTTTGGTCTCTGTGACTGCTGATGAGAAGCCAAGTGCTAATACTTTGCAGGCCCTTTTTGTGTGATGAGTTGCTTCCCTTTGCTGCTCTCAAAATGTCATCTTCCTCGATGTCTTTCAGCAGTTTGGGTATAATCTGCTCTAGGGTAGATATTCTTAATTTCCTTATTGGATTTGGTTCATCTTCTTGGATACTCAGTTTGTTTTTCATTAAATTTGGAAATTTTTAGGCTATTATTTCTTCTTTTGGCCACTTTTCTGGTATCTAGGAGATACAAGTTTCTGTTTATGATCTTTCTTCTTTCTTTTTTTTTAATGAGAGATTAACAACTTTTTTAAAACTTTATTTATTTATTTATTTATCTATGCTATGGCTGGCTCAGCCTGTGCTGGGGTTGGGGCTGGCACAGCACGTGGTGCCAGGGATCGAACTGCGGTCCCTGAAGTTGCCTAAGCTTGCCGAAGCAGATGCTTTAGACCGCTGAGCAATCTTGCTGGCCCTGATTTTTCTTCTTTCTGATTGTCCTCAAGTAGGATAATTTCAGTGCACTTGTCTTCAAATTTTCTGGATGATTTTTTCTTCAATTTACATCTGAAGCTGGATCACTCTAAGGAATTTTTCTTTCAGTTATACAGTTATTTTATTTTTCAACTCCAGAATTTCTATTCAGTCATTTGAAATAGTATCTCTTTGTGAACTATCATTTTCTCACTTTCATTTATTTCTCCTGGAAGTTGTTTCCTTTACTGGAGCATTTTACTATAGCTGGTATAAGATTTTTATCTCTTATCTGTTGCCTATATTTTCTCCTCGGTGTGTTGCTCATATTGTCCTTTTCATTATTTTTATATTTTGCTATTGTTGAAAACTTGATATTTTCAATAATATAGTAATTCTGGACTCACTCCCCTTCCTTTATTATTGTTGTTTGTACATTTAATGACTTTTTGAACTAATTTAATAAAATATGCATATTAACTTGTACGTTACATTAACAGAAAAAATATGTGTTTATAAATGCATCTGTGTGTGTGTGTGTGTGTGTGTGTGTGTGTGTGTGTGTGTGTAAGAGCTCACTGAATACAGGATTCTAAAGCTGAGAATTCTAAGATTTATAGCTGACCACCTGGAGCCTCTCCCAATCCTGTCTATATGACCGACAGTCACGAGGGCCAGTGGTGTAAGTTTGGGGCCAATTTTGAGTCTAAAGGCAGGAGAAAGTCAATATGTGAGCCTTCCCGTGCAGATAGTAAGGTAGAAAGTAATCTTGTCTGTTTAGCTTTTGTTTTAAACCTTCAACAGGTTGGCTGAAGCCAACATGGAAAGCCTTCTGTTTGACCTAGTCAACTCATTCAAACGTTAACATCGTTCAGAAACACCCAGGACTAATGCTTATCCAAATATATAGGTACACTATGGCCCAGTCAAATTAACATTTACAACTAACCATTGTGGGGGCTGGGGAGATAGCTCTGTGGCACAAGTGCCTACCTGACAAGTGCAAGGTTGTGAGTTCAAACCCCAGTCCCACAAAAAAATAAAAATAAAATTAATGATTGTGCAATTTATTCTCTTATGTGTAAAGCCACTGAGCTTTTGGCCCAGTTAGCCTGGATAGAGGGTTCCTCAAATACCATGAACCACTAATCATCCAACCTTTGCCATGTCACTCAATGTGTGAGCGTGTGTGTGTGTGTGTGTGTGTGTGTGAGAGAGAGAGAGAGAGAGAGAGAGAGAGAGAGAGAGAGAGAGAGAGAGAAACAATTTCAATGGTGGTTTATAGTTACCCTCCCCACTTACACCCAGCATTAATGTCAACCAAAGGTGAAAGACAAAGTCTAGGGAATTTCAGCCAGAAATATGTTAGAGCTTCCCAAAACCTTCTATAAACATCTAATTCTCTAGTTGTTTTATCTAAGTGCTTTGTTGAGTCCCTTATTATTCCTAGCTGGCAACACTGCCCTAAATAACTGCAGTGCAGAACAGTTCTAATGATTATTTTTAACAAATGTGATAGGGAGGGGTGTTCATAAAGAGTGAGCTTTGAGCTTGATCAGGCCAAGTAAAGACAATCCTTGAGAATGAACTTTCTGGGATCCCTTTGATATATTTCTTGGTAGATGGTGTCCAAGAGATATAAGTCTCTGTTCATTATTTTTCTTCTTTGTTATTGTCCTCAAGTTGGATAATTTCAATTGACTTATCTTCACATTTGCTGATTGTTTCTTGTGTTTTATTTTGTTTGTTTGAGAGGGTTTCATTATGTAGCTGAAGCTGAGTTTAATCTTGCAATCCTCCTGCCGTGACTCCTGTATTTGTTCCAGGTGGGCTTGGGACCTGAGATTGCATTTTGCTCCTTGTCTGTATCAGTTTGAGTGGCTGTGTTCTTTGGTGCAGGACTGCGTGCCTGCAGGTTCTTCCTTGAGACCGGGCTTGTGGAACTGCTGAGCTGCTTGTAGGCCAGGGGAGAGGGGTCTCACTCACCTGACGAGTCTGGCACTGGTTGATAGGCTGCACTGGCAGTGGACCAGATGATGTCTCACATGGTGGGCCTGGCACTGGCGGGCCTGATGCTGCCTGATGCTGGTAGGCTGCACTGGCAGTGGGCTGCAAGTCTTACCTGGAGGGTCTGGCGCTGGCAGGCCTGGCGCTGCCTGATGACAGTAGGCTGTGCTGGAGGTGGGCCTAAGGACTCTCGTCTGGTGCGTCTCAGGCTGGTGGGCCTGACCCTGCCTGGCGGGTCTGGTGCTGCCTGAGGACGCTCACCTGGCAAGTCTTGCGCTGGCGGGCCTGCTGCTGCCTGATGACATTAGGCTGTGCTGGCAGTGGGCCTGAGGACCCTCCTGGCAAGTTTGGTGCTGGCAGGCCTGGCGCTGCCTGGTGATGGTAGATTGTGCTGGCGGTGGGCCTGAGGACCTCACCTGGCAAGTCTGGTTCTGGCAGGCCTGACGCTGCCTGGCGGGTCTGGCACTGTCTGGTGGGTCTGACGCTGCCTCTTATGATCATTTTAATAGATTTGATTACATTTAATAATTACATGTCATCTAAAAGACAAGTAGGTACTTCATTAAACTAGCAAGAGAATGAAGTCTCACAACCTGTAAAAGGTATCTGTCAGATACTTATTTAATAGGAAAATACTTTAAAAATTCAACAAGAATGTCTATGGTCAATAACCTCTATTCATCATTAGTACACTGTTCAAGAACAAGGCAAAAAAAAAAAATCATCATTCTTAAAAACAGGGCTTGAAGGAAGAAAAGAATTGTCCTTTTCCCTTGTGAGTGTCTTCACAGGAAACTCAGAAGAATTTATAGATTATTGCAATAATGAAGAGATTTCAGAATATGAGCCTATGGAAAATGAATGACATTTTTATCCATCAGTAGCAAATATGTGGAAGTTTTCATTAAAAATAAAGTATGAGGGGCCGGCGAGATGGTTCAGTGGTCTAAAGCGCCTGCATAGGCAACTGCAGGGACTGCGGTTCGATCCCCGGCACCACATGCTGCACCAGCGCCACCACCAGGGCAGGCTGAGCCAGCCACAAAATAAAAATAAATAAATAAAGAAACAAACAAACACAACAAGCAAACAAATAAATAAATAAATAAATAATTAAAAAAAAATAAAATAAAGTATGAGGTACTTCTGCATAGGATCCATAAAATGCAGGCAAAACTTGCAGGGAGAAAAGTTTTTGTTATTTTCACATCCTCTGACAGAGGATCAGCAGGATTATGGGTGCAAGAATAAACCAGTCACTCATTTTTAGAGCATGTTCTGCACATAAGATGCTGTGGGAGTGAAGAGCAGAGAGCATGGGATCTCTGTCTCCAGGAGCTTGGAATCCACCTGCACATTCAGCAGAATGGAAATCAAGGGGATAAGGAACAGAAGAGTGAGACCCCCAGGCCCACCTATCTGCCTGTCAGACACAGCTCTCCAGAGGGCTCCCCTCCCCCTGCTGTGCAGCCAGTGAACCTGCCACGGGGGCGCTACAGGACACTGCAGTTTAACATGCACTGTTTGCATGAAAAGATCAAAGATCCACCAGTTAGACTTGGATTTCTGCACTAACCTAATGCAAGATTTGGTGATGGTCTAAACCTTACAATGAAATACCATTTTGGCTATTTTTAAGTAGTTTGAGCAAAAATAAAATAAAATAAGAAAGAAAGAAAAATATTCCAACTATAAAGCAGGCATGTTTATACAGTACAAGAATTCTGGGAGACTGAGGCAGGAAGATTACACATTTGAGCCCACTCTTGTTAATTTAGCAAGATCCTGTTTTTTAAAAAAGTAAGTCAATATGAGATTGAATCCTTAAAACCAGAAGAAAAATAAAAACAAAAACAAAACAAAAAACAACTGTATCTCAGTGCAAGGTTTGAATATAGTTTATGCTCTCTGAAGTGGATGTTAAAATTTAACCCCCTTTATGAGCTAATAAGAAGCAGGCCCACGTGGGATCATTAGGAGGTGATTAGGCCCTGTTCTCAGGTATGCATTCACCCTTTGGGGAAGTTAATGGATTAATGGGTTATCTCAATGCAGTCTGGGGACAGCCAGCTTGCTAGTCTCTAACACAGTCCATCTCTCACCTAGTGTTGGTCAAATTTCCCTCCATGTACACAATACCTGGGATAATCCTTGTAGAAGGGAAGGTTTACTCTGACACATGGTTTGAGGGATTTCTATCCATAGTTGTTTGGTGCCATGGCTTGGGCTGTGGTGACCCAGGGCATCACTGTAGGAGCACATAGTGGAGAAGTTCTGTTCATTACAGGGTAGACAAAACAAAGAAAGGAGTAGCCAGTGTCCCTATATGCCCTCCATGTCCAGAGACCTAGCTTTCTCCTACTGGGCTCCTGCTTCATGGCTCTGTTGGGTCAGACAGGGGTCTAGGATGCCAGAGGCCTTTCCTTAAAAGACCTTCTGCCATCTCTTCTTCCTTCATCTCTATGAGGAATGGAAGAGGGGAGGAGAGGCTGACTCAGAATGTGAGATCTCTCTGGCACAATGTGAGAAGCTCAGAAAAGAGAGGCAGTGAAAAGCAGAAGTTTACTTATAATATTGTGAAAATAGGGACAGAATTGTTGAGCAAAAAGTTGTCCAGCAGGTAGAGCTCAAACTGAGCTTCTCTGGCAGTGTTTTTGCTATGCCCAGTCTTATAGTTCTAGGCTATCAGAGTCTTAGCCTTTGTTGCTGAGGCGAGAAGTTGCTAGGGTGAATTGTTGGTAGAGTAGATTGTTCTTAGGTGGGCTAAGATCTTGGTGTTTTAGATTTCCCGTGTATGCTACTGGATCCCTACATGTAACTATTCTTTGTCTAAAAGGTTTCACAGAGGGTAGTTTCTATTAACCAGGTGCTCATTTCTGTAGCTGTCTTCTATGCTAGCCTTGCCATTTTATGCTGTTCACCACTTACTAACTCCCCTCTGCCTCACATCTCCCCCACCTGCCAATGGCACCACAGGCTGGCACTGAGCCTTCACATAGATCTCTGGGTACATTTCAGATCCCAGTCATGATGCCATGTGCTTGTGATGCTTTGCAACACTTTGAGTTTTGGAAAGAAGGCCTCCACAGATGCAGCCTCTTGACCCTGGACCAGAATCAAGAGTAAACAAATCTCTGTCTCTATCTCTATCTCTGCCTCTGCCTCTGTTTGTCTCTGTCTGTCTCTGTCTCTCTGTCTCTCTCTCTCTTTCTCTCTCTCTTTCTCCTCTTCTCCAGTCTGTAGTGTTTTAGCAGTAGAAGGTGGATCAAGACACTCACAGATGAAGTTTCCTTTCATGTCCTTTCCTGATCTACTTCTGTTGTGCTAAGATCAAGGATCATCCTTCTTTTCTCAGCTGAGGCAGAGCTGGGCAGGTGAAACTACTATGTGGTATTGACAATAAGTCCCCAGACTCAAGTTGCTGGTCCAGATCATAAAGCACTTAGACATCAAGCAATCTAAACAAGGCATTTTTACATCCAAAGCAGAGTGAAATCCTGAAGCAGCAGGTGTGTAGGATGAAGAAGGGCTGCTCCTTTTATCCCTATCACAGGAGAAGCAGCTGACCTATGTCCACTGTCTGGTTTGTAGGTTCATATTCTGTTGTAGTTGGCTAACTTAGATGGTAGAAAGGTAGCCTGAGGGGCTGCTGAAGTAAAAGGAGAGGAGAAAGGAAGAAGTTGTGGAAAATAGGTGGGCTAACTTTGGTTAATAGTGGTGTTCCCAGGATTGGAACTGAGTGCACATTTTCTATAACTTGTGTTCAGGAAGGGCTGTCCAGTGCAGGCTCTAGCCAAGATGGAGAGATGGAATCACTCCTGTGTGATATAAAAGGTACAACTTACTGTTTCCTGCACTGGAGATTTGATAAAGCTTGGTACCTGGAGCGGGAACTGAAAGAACCTCAAGAACAGGGGTCAGAGACTTGGTTTAGAGAGACATCACTTGCCTCACTTGCTAAAGGTCCTGGGTCCAGCTATAGCAGCTCCTCACTCCCCAAGAAAAAGCAAAGAATACTGAGAATGGTGAAAATCAGGAAGTTGTCCTGGGAGGGTACAGGGTCTGTTCACTAGGAGCCACGTGTCTGGGCAGTGGCCACTGTGACACTCTGTGAGACCAGCAGATGAGTGGGTAGACTGGAAAGCACAACCTTACCCTGTTCCATCTCCCTGAAAGTGTGAGCTGGTGGGTTTCTTCCTCACCCAGGCAGTAGCCAGCTTGCAGGCAGGATTATCCTCCCCTTTCCTGAGTGACTGGTATGTGTGTCAGGGGGTCAGGGTGCAGTCCAAGGAGGCCAAGAGGTCATCTTTAGTCATCTGGAGAAAGAGCAGGGAGGGACAGCCCTTGACTGTTGTTCTCAGAGATAGATGACAGAAGTTGGGAAGCCAGGGGTCCATGTCCTGGGCAAAGGCACTATTGGTGTGAAGTCTTCTGGGGGAGGCTAACTGGGGTGAAATGGAGCAGGATGTGGTGCCTGGGATCCCTGCCCTACCTGTCAGCATCTCTTAGCACCCTCTCTTGGAACTGGGAGGGGAGTGACGCCCTGACTCTGCTGGGGCACATCGTAGCAGGGTCCCTCTTCCCATCAGCTGTCCTCAGCATCTCTCTCATCTGTCAGCTGCTCCTTGATGGAAGGCTCCTCTTCTGTGGCCTTTACTCCTGAGTGGAGCAAGAGTGGCAGGACTTCATCTTCGCCTATGCTGGTCTCTCACACCTGCAAAGACTCCAGGTCCTGCTTCTGAAGTCCTTGAAGCTCCCTTGTCCACACCATTCCACATCACTTTTTGACAGATACTGCACTTGCATCACTGGTGTTATTAATTTAGCTTCTCATTGTGCAAGACATCAGTGTTCATTAGATGGCAGCATTTTCCATGAATTTTTATTTGTTTTTTTGAGATAAAATCTTACTATGTCAGCAAGGCCTTGGTGTCATGGTAATCCTCCTGCCTCAACCTTCCAAATTCTGGGATTACAGACAGGTACCACCATGCCCAGCTCCAGATCTTTTTATTCTTTACAGTAAATAGTAGTACGTAGTAGTGCTTCAAAAAACCTGACTTGAACAGATTTGTGAATGAATTTGTAAAAAAGCAAAAGGATGACTGCAATGCAAGAGGCCACTAAGCCCTCCCTTTGGGTGCTTCTTTGTGATGACTTGTTATCTAAGAGAGGAAGAAGAGCCACTATGTTCAGGCCCAGGCAGAGATGGACATAGCCTCATGCATGGGGTTTCTGTATTTATATTCCTCAGGGGCCTCTGCCCTGAAGAATTGCCCTGCATGTCATTAGCTCCAGTTCTGCCGCAAGGATAAATGTTACTCCTGCCCACCCAGGTCCTCACGACCCCTGGCTCAGATGTAAGCATAGCTCCGTGTTTACATGAACATGTTGCCAGGTAGTTGGCAGTGTGGAGCTGGTAATGACCTGTGCTGTATGTGGCAATGAGCTTAATTGCTGCCATATTCCCCTGTGCTTCATGTCAGATTGTTCTAGCTACTCACTTTCAAAATCCCCAAATCAAGCACTCTGCTCAAAACCTTGTGCTTCTGAGTAGCCTTTCTGTGTGAACATGTGGTTTAATTCAGCAGCAGGGCTGAAGGGAGACCTGTTCCTAATTTCTCTCTTTTCCTCCTGCAAATTTCCCTACTGCCAAAGCCCTAGACTTGGATCCAGAAGTGGCATAGTCAATAATCCCCCATGAATCTGGGTAATATTTCATCATTGTACTGGTACTGGGAAATGACTGCCTTGAGAAGGACTCCCTGGCAGGGATGAGCTTGGGGCCTGTGTGCCCCTCTACATGTCCCCAGCGGGGGAGACAGAGGTGAGGAGGAAGAAGGGAGGAATGGAAGAGGGAGAAGAGAAGGGACTATAAAATGCTTGGTATTGATGAGAAGGATTATTAGAGAAGACATGAAAAGGTGAAGCCGACTCCCCCAAACTCTAATTATTATGCAACACAAGCATTTATCTATTGTGTATATGTATACATACGTGACTTTTAAAGGGTCAATGATGAGTACTAACAGCTTTTAGTAGCTCTAGACCCAGTGCTGAGGTCAGAGGCTAGATATGAAGCCCACACCAAGGAGCCTAGGAAATGAGCAATGAGATGGTGCTGTTTGCTGGCAGCCAAAGAGGAAGAAGGCCAAGTCCCCTACCATCCCTACATTTGTGACAGTGCTGCCCCCATGTCCTTTGAGTAGACATTCTTTCTGGGCTGGTGTCTTACTGTGGAGCTGGTTTCTGGCCCTCAAAAGGGATGCCCAGCTGGAAGGTTCACAATGGGTACAGGCATGGATGCAGAAACTAATGATTGAGTGAGCTGGTGGTCAGATTCAGTGGTAGCTCCTTAGCTGCAGCCGAAGCACCTATATGATCCAGGACTGGCTCTGAAGAGGCTCCTTTCAGGGTGAGTAGACACTCTGGGGTAGTATTCATTCTTGAGGCTTTAGAGTCCCAGGAATTCTGGAAAGGGCCTGCCTTCCTCTCTAAGTGGCTTCCATTCCAAGTCTGAATGTGTGGTAGAAGGTGCCAGGACACAGGTCCAGTCCCAGAAAGTTGTCATCACCTGCAAAAGGACATACCTCCCCAGGACAGGTGCCAAGAGCACACAGTCCTCAGGGGTCAAGGCAAAGCCTTGCTACTCAGTCATTCCTAGGGCATGGGATGCAGCCTCAGAGGGCACTTGCTCATTGGTCCTGATCTCCTGCCTGAACTGTTGCCAGCAGCCTGTGCATACATCTGCAGACATTTCCAACCCACTGGGATGGATCATTTGAGTGAATTCAGATGAAAGGCACCATGAGTCACAAGCCAAGATGTGATTTATTGAGAACAAAACAAGTAAGGATCACATTGTAAATGGGTGTGGTAGCACATACTGTAATCCAAGCACTCCTAAGAGGCTGAGGCAGGAGACTTTTAAGCTCATGCCAAACCCAGGCAAGTCAGGGACTTATCAACACCACATCTCAAAGGACAAAACAAGCAAATAAACAGCAACAAAAAGCAAAACAAAAGAAAAAACAGAAAAGGAGCTGGATATGTACTTCAGAGTGAAAGCCCTGGGCTCAAGCCCTAGTTACACTGTGGAGAGCCACATCCCAGTTGTCACCTTCAGAATAAACAAAGCAGTCCTCCAAAATAAGCAAAGCAAAATCCAACCACCCAAACAAAAGAGTTAGCACATGTCCTGGCCCCCAGCGCCCTCAGAAGATACACCACATCCCCGCTTTGGGACACCTTAGTCTGTTCAGGCTCCTATAACAAAATGCCACAGACTGGAGAACTTATAAACAATAGCAAGTTATGTCTCATAGTTCTGGAGGCTAACGAGTCCAAGGCCAAGGTGCCAGCAGACCCTGCCTTCCCATACGTGAGTCCTTCTGGCTCCTCATGCCTGGCCCTAGATAGTGGAACATTCCTATGAGCTTTCTAGGGCACTGGTCCTTTCAGACTGTCAGCTTCAACAAGACAGGAATTCTAGTTGGTTTTGCAATTGATGTAATGCCAACTCCTAGCACAGACCCAGGATGCCTAGGTATCCTCTTGAAAACAGGTGGATGTGCCTAGAAAACCTCCTGATGAATGAGGAAATTAATGAATTAAAATAATTAGCTAAAGAAGAATCCAAGTAACATATCAGGGAATCAGATCTGAAACCATTTCTAATTTAGTTTAAAGAACACTTCATGGTCTTGTTGGACATGTTTCTGCTCTCTCTGTACGACTTCCCACTGAACATATCCATGGGTAGGATGGTGTGTTTCCTCTTTGAATCTGTGAACATTCATAAAGGCAAGATTCCTAAATTTCAGTGTCATCTCTTGTTTTAGCCATCTCAGATGTTTACTGAGGTCACAGGCAGTAAATGATTCCTGGTCACTTAGCCCCTGTTGGGTGTGTGGAAGAAATGATACATATTAATTTTAATAAAGTTTTACATGTAGAGAGGTTTGTATGAATACAAATTTGAAGGCTTATTTGTTTTGTTTTGTTTTTTGCCTCGGCAGGCTCTGTCGGGTCAGAGTCATGGGCCATTATTTTCTGACTTCTCACTTTCTGTCCTTCTGCTCAAGGTGATCTGGGGCTTCTTGTAGTAGAACAGAGTGCCTGGTTGTCCCTCTGGTCACTAATGGAGACCAGAATAGAGATTTTGATTGATTTGATTTGTAGATCAAAGGCTGAACTTTCAGAGGTTTCTTCTTACATTCAGCCAAAAGCAAATTTACCCAAATAGGCTTGTTATTTGAGATTTTACCTCAACTTTCTATGTCTCTTCTTCATTTTTAAAAATGTAGTTGCTACTGGGTCTCACTGTTCGACTCGGAGTTGTAGTAATCCTCCTATTTATAGCCTCTAGCATGTACCTGGAGGCTGGACTGGTATGGCATGTGGTGCCACAGATTGAACTCCGGTCCATGAGCTTGCCTAAGCAGGTGGTTGCTTAGTCCACTGAGCTGTCTCATTAGCCTTTCTATGTCTCCTGATTCTCTCTTGCCTTACCAAGAGGATGGGCTTGGAGAATCCAGTAGGGTCTTAAAGGGAACAAAAAGACCAAGCCACAGCTTCAGGCATCCAAGCTGAGTAATCAACCAAATGTGATGTAGTTTCTAGGCACTTGTGCAGCCCCTCATAGAGTAAAGCCACTTTTCTTAATGGACCTGGCTGGAAGTTTTGCGACAGAAATTACAAAACTGGGAGCAATTAGCTAGACAAATTAGTAGATTCTATCATGCAAAGTATTTGTAACGAAGCTTTCTGTCGAATTCCAAACTGAGAATTTTTACTCCTGGAGCCAAAAAGTCTTTTGTTCTGGGATCCGCATTATGAAATTATTTTTTAGTTGCAGCCTACTAGCTCAGTGGGAGCCTAATGGCCCCTCTTCTTCCCTACCTGCCTCCAGCCTCCAGACCTCTGTAAGCCATACCCTCGCCACATCCTTCCTCACCCTAGCTGCACACATATGGAGGTAACTGGAGAAGGCCACATCCTCTAAGGGGCAGCCCTGGGTGGGCATTGTCTCTGGGTAGCTGTAGAAGGATGAAGCTGAGGATCATCTATCACAAGACTAAATCCAAGTAGTCAGATATGTTTTTCAGCTCTTAGAAACTGGTTAAGAACTTTAAGACTATCTCTCTTATCAGGCTGAAATAAGAGATACTTTGTTATATATATATATATATATATATATATATATATATATATTTTTTTTTTTTTTTAATTTTCCAATCTTTTTAAATTACCTTATGGATGGTTCTGGGTGGTATTCATACAGGACCTGTTACAGGTGGAAAGATCTGGATTGGAAGAGCAGGAAAAACCTCCTACATTTCACAGTACTTGGGCGGCAGCTGTTTTATGTGTGTGCACCTATTTCTCTGTGCTTTTCCTGTCTCTTTATCCTTCTGATTTAGTGTGATCTTCAGGAAAATACATTCAGACCTGGGGAAACTGAGGAACAGAGAAGAGGGATAATTTCACCAAAGTGAATGGGAGAGACAGAACATCATGTTTCCCAATTATGGTTGCAGCATACTTTCCAGTAAACTGAGTATGTTGCCCTAGCTGAAAAGAAGATTTCCAGGAAGTCTATCTGGAGGAAGAAGATTCCTGCACTGACCTGGCTTGGCTTTCTGGGGATGAGCAAAGCTGGCCCACAATCATAATGAGCATGTGTGCTATCCTCTATCTGGGCAACAGTGTTTTTGGGTGTGGGCAGGCCTTGTACTTTTTCTTCCCTTTATCACAGTGCCCCTTTGCTCAGGATGAATCCCATGAAGGACTGGGCATGCTTCTACATTGTGTTGGGGGATGAGGGGCTTACAAATTTATGAGTACAGGCTCCTCCCATCTCAGGCAGTGCCTTTCAATAAATTAGCCTAAGGTAGCCTCTTTTGAATGGACATGGTCCCTCAGCAGGTCACAGGCCTTGGAAAAGGTATTTAAACATATTTGACCTCTACTGGGTCTGGTATGATGTGCAGAAGACAGTGCAGCCTGTTTTGTCTGTCCTGCCCCCCACTGTCACGCAGAGACCAGGGAAGTCCTCAGCAAGGAGGTAGATCCCATCCAATGCAGCTGTCTGCAGAATTCCTTCTCTTTTGTTTTCTAGACTCTAAATCTTCTAAAAGGATAGCCAGTATTTGCCAACCCCTTATAAAGACAGCCAGGGCTCTATGTTCCTGAGAGCTGTACTTGTATGAAGTAGGAACTCTGCAGATTGGGGATGGAGTTTTGAGGCCAGTGGGGTGGTGACCATCCATAGAAGAAGAGGGCACATGACGTGGGAGGATGAATGGGATCTGGGGCTACCTTCATATGGGAGGCTGAGGACATGGGCACCCCCATCTGCCTTCTTGGCCTGGTGGGAGGATATCAGGAGCAGCAGAGCTTCTCTGGAACATGACATTGTGCTCAAGAGAACCTGAGCCCAGAGACGCTGCCCTAGGTCCTCTGGATTATATAAACTCCAGGATTCTTTTTATGACCTCAAAGAAAACAAAATGACTTGAGAGGCTGAGCTAGGTTTAAGCTCATTAGAAATATAAAGAAATGGGTTGTTTCCAATACCCAAGATTTATGGACTAAATTCATACTGCTTACAAGACCTAAGAGGGGCTGGAAGGTCACATTCACTCAGCCCATGTCCCTTTCTTGGCTCTCATTGCCAAACCACTTATGCGGGACATCGTTTCACCTCCGTTTGTCCTTCCCACAAAACAAGACAATGGGTTGTTCTTTTGGCAAGTACTTCCTTTCTGAGATAGCCAACTTAAAGAAACAAAGAAAACTTACCTTACCTGGAAAATGCTCCTGGAGCTTACAAGAAAATTCATAGACAGATTTTTCGTGTTCCTTTAGGCCTATCATGACTTCTGGGAGACCCAGATGCTGAATAGCATGGAGCTGGGCCTGAGAAGTCTCACATTTTTAAAATAAATTTGCAGATTCTCCAATTCTTTTCTTGGAGAAGTGATGTTCAGATGCAGCAGTAAGAGAAACACAGTCAGGATTTACTTTGAGATGCACTAAAGAGTGAAGTGCAATCACTCAGAGAAGTGAGATGCACTGCAAACCGGCACACTGAAGGATGTCTTCAACATGGATGTGACCCAGTGTTTGCATCCTCACTGGCAGTGTAAGCCATCTGTGTGCCTGCCTTTGAAGTTGAGATCCGCTGCCCGCTAATGTGGCTGTTTCCTGAGAGGTTGTGCTCCCCTTCCTAGTAGCCCTTAGCACCATTCTAAATGGAGATGACTGCAAAGAAAGATGACTTTCTGCAGAGATGAAAGCTACATTTGATCTGAATTATTATTGCCCTGTCCTTCTCCTTTCCTGCTAAACCTGCAACTGATTCTGTGGGTGGTTTTGCATCTGAAATAAGAAGTAGTTCCAGTTTTGTGTTCTGGTGCAAAGTGTTTCAAGTATTTGTTATGAACCTGAACAAAAGTCAAACCAGGATAGTGTCAGGCTCAGTCCAATCATTGTTATTGTCCACATTTAGTCTATAGTGCGAAGCCACCAAAGGACCCTTTTGCTCTCCACTCTGTTTCAGCACTATCTCCCCCTTTGTCACCTTAGCTGGAGAATAGGAAGGAGCTGGAGCAATCTGCAATTCACAGATTAACTGCAACCTCCACCTCTGTGAAGCACAAGGAGTCCTCTCTTTCTGTCTCTTCTCCACCAAAATCAGTGTGAATGAATTGTGCACATGGCTTGCCCTGTTACCTGGGACTGGCTGTACCTTTCACTCATATACCAGAGGCTGTGGTCCACATGATGATCCTCATCTCTCCCCTCATCTTCTCCCCAGAGGCTGCAACCCTCATGTTAGATCTAAGGAGACCAAATGGAATGTCCTTTCCATAGCCTCAACCACAAAAGATCCCTTGAGGATCAATAAGTTGAGAGTTTTCTGTTTTCTAGGGCCACTTAGTCAGCTGGTTGTGTGACTTTCCTTTGCAGCCACCATACATGGGTTCAGAGAGTTTGTGAGCCATGGCCCCTGGAGTGGTGGCTCCAGCCAAACTGTTGCTCCTTTTCAGTTTTTTCCATCACTCCCTCCCCAGTCCCAAAGCTCTGCACATTTTGTTCTCTCTTCTTCTGTTTGGGAAATGTTCTCTTCTTCTCTGGACAGTGAGAATGCTCATTAACAACCATAATCCCAGAGCCAAGAAAGCAACAAGGTGGCTTAAGGGTCAGGGGCAGCACACTGTGGAACTGTTGTCAAGGGAATAATTAGTGCTGGGTTTGCAGGGCTTTTGAATGAGACAGGGCAATGCTAAATAATACACAGAGCCCATAGATTAGCAGAACAGAATACTGGCAAAAAGCTGGGAAAAACAGAGCTTGTCACAGTCACTTTCAGAGAGTGTACTAAGTGTTGGAATTTCCCTCAAGGCAAAGAAAGAACACTGGGGCAATAGTGTACTAGGCACAAGTCCTGTGAAGACTGGCTTGACTTGACCTCTTCAGCTTCGGGCAGGCAGACTAAGCAGTGTCAGGATGTGCAGCCTGGCTTCTTTCTACTAAGCTCAGCACTGAGAGCTGTGCAGGGAAGAAACCTGGGGAGGATGAGTGGAAGATACCACTGCATATTACCAGATGTAGGCAATAGTAATCATAAGGGAAGAGATTATCAAGAGGAAAAAATATCTGGAAACAATGAAGGAGGTTCTAGAACATGTCAAATTCAATACATAATCAGGAAAAAATAACAGTAGAGGGGCAAACAGAAGGCATGGGCTCCCCCCCACCCCCAACAAACAAACAACAGATAGAGCATCTGCCTGTAAAGCTAATTTTTAGAGTGATCATAGAAAATACGGAATGAAAAAGAAAGTGGCTAGGCTATGTCACATGAAAGATGTCAGCAGGACTCATGATCATGATGGACTGTGAAATGACAGCAGGCTCAAGACAACGCTTACAAGTTGCTATGTAATGACTAGAGAAACCAGCCTCTGCCTGAAGAGCCAAACAGAATTTTGAGGTCATTTTGTCAGTGGTTGAATCTCCCCATTTCTATTTTTAGCTTTTTTAAAATTTACTAACAAAACTCCCTCTCCCTCCTTTCCACTCCCAGCCATGCCTGCAGCAACCCAGCTCTTCCCACCAGGCTTCACCTCCTACCATCACACCCAACTATAAGCTCATCAGTGGACTAAGCCAGTGAGGAGTATCACAGCCCATGATCCCATCAGTTCCCCAAACCACCACTCCTGAGTGCATGAGGCTTGGGACCATTTTAGATAATGAACCTGTCTTAGTTACTTTTTACTCATTGCTGTCAAATACACAACACTCAAAATGAAGGAAGGAAAGGTTTATTTAGCTCACAGTTTGTGGAGGTTTTAGTTCATACTCTGCTGGCTCCGAGGCAAATGACAGTAGTTCTTGGTGGCAATAAACAATGAAGAGCAGAGGAAGAGCAACATCTGTGGCATCCATCATGTCTATCTTCATTCTATGCCATCACTCCACTGTGAAGATCGGAGCTCCTCCAAAGGGCGTGGCTGTGAAGATCAAGCAACCCCAAAGACCAGGACTTCTCCAAGGAAGTGGGGTAGTCTTCCTCAACTCCTTTTAATACACTTTTTGTGTGGAGTCACTCTGAGGTGGCCTGTCTGGTCCTAGGGGGGAACTAATAGCACCCCAGGGCGGGACCAATTATGTCCCAGGGCAGGCCCTCCACATCCTACAGGATGGGGCCCCCTCAGCCACAAATAGACAGAGCCAATCCAGTCAAGCTTCCTCAACTACCACAGAGCCATAACACTGGGTAAAGCCAGACCTGTGATGGTCTGAACTACTTAGCTATTCTGAGGCCCTGCCTTTCACCAAGCGCATGACTAACAAACCCAGTTAGCCATCGAACATCTTCCATGCATTCCAATCCCTGAATCATTACAAGTGTAGTAGGTCAGTGTACTAATCAGGCCTCAGCAGAGATATAGAATATATCTATATCTAGAGATACCAACATTTGCAGCTGGTAGACTAAAGACCCAGGGGAACTGATGGTACAGTTCTTATCTCAAGGCCAATAGAGCCAATGTTTAAGCTGGACATGGTGAAGAGGATAGCCTACAGCCTAGAGGATTTAACACTTGGGAAGTTCTGGGAGCAAAGATGGGTGATGGATAAGGAAAGGACAATCCTAAAAAGGGGATCGAGAAGTAGGAGATGAGACAGTCATGAATAGTGGACGAGCATTAGTGTCAGAGCTGAAGAGTTGGGTCTGGAGTCTTGATTCCTTTGTTATCATCTGTTGTCATAGTTTAGCTCTCAAATGTTCCTGAAAAGACTTGGATGTTGGAGTGGGGCTTTGGCAAGGTGACTGAATCACAGGGTGCTGTCCACACTGGGGATGCACTCATGAGTGAGTTCAGAGTTCAATGTGCTGTTAGGTAAAGTAGTGTAGTCAGAAGAGGCTGACAGTGACCTGGAGCGCATCCCTTTCTTCCCAGGTGCTGGCCACGATATGAGCTGCTTTCCTCTGTGGCAGATCCTTCCACCATTCTGTTGCTTTTTTTTTTTTCTTTGTCTCTGTGTTGCAGTTAGAGGATCTTGAGATGAACCCACTGAAACATAAATCTTCATAAACTCTCCTCTTTTAAGCTACCAGTGTGCGGTATTTTATTTCAGTGATGAGAAAAACTACTAAGATATCTTTGTTCTTTCATTCACTTATCCTTTCAACAACTAGTTAGTAGGCAGAAATTATGTTCAAGGGACTGGGCTAGGCATGGGGATTAGCATGATGCTGAACATTCAACCTCCCCCTGGGGTAGGCCAGAGTCAGTGACCCTAGGGTCCCCACTCCCTGACATTACAGACTGTACAGCCCTGGCCCCACAACTGTAGGCAGGATGCCTGAACCACTTCTGGTCAAAAGAATGTGACAGAGATGATGATACTGTGCTTGGGATTACTCTCTTACCGGTCTCAGAGAAGCAAAGCAGCTATGTGAGAGTTCATGGAATGTGTCATATGGCAACAAACTGTTATGCTGTAGTTTGTTGCTAGGAGAGAAAAGAAGTCCCTGGCAGCAGCCAGCAAGAAAGCAGGGGCCTCAGTCCTACAGAGACAGGGACTTAACTCTGCTGGTAAAGTCCTGCCCTCAGTCAGATCTTGTGATAAGAACACAGCCCACTCTACATTTTGTAGATTGTGAGTCAAAGATCCAACCAAACCATGCCTGCACTTCCATCCCTCAGGAGCAGTGAGATAATATCTGTTGTTTTAAGTCTTCAATCTTGTGTTTATTAACTATGCAGTATAGAAAAAGGATAGTTTTTCTGGTTTAAAAGAGAAATGGTCTGTGATAAAACTGTCTTAGTTCATCATTATGGTTTGTATATATGTGTCCCTCATGCAGTCATGAGGCTGCTTCTGGAGTTCGTAATTGATTATTGTGGGAATAGGTGCTGCACCTCCCTTGGGACAGGTGATTTGCATTTCAATGTAAGGCAGGAAAAGAGGTTATCTACTTGAGCTGCTGCTACTCTTCCCTTGGCTCTTGTTCTTAGCTGCTGCCATGAAAGATTGCCCTCTACCTTGGAGCCAGCTGAATATGGACTGAAACCTCCAGTAACTCTGAGCTAAATAAACCTTTCCTTACCTTATTTTGAATATTGGGTATTTGTCCCAGCAATGAGAAAAGAATAACTAAGACATTCACCTAACATTTTGCTTTGTCCCTGAACTTCTGTCCCTTGTCACATGACTTTTTTTTTTTAATTTTTATTTATTTATTTATTTGTTTGTTTGTTTGTTTGCTTGTTGTGTTTGTTTGTTTCTTTATTTACTCATTTTGTGGCTGGCTCAGCTTGCCCTGGTGGTGGCGCTGGCGCAGCATGTGGTGCCGGGGATCGAACTGCAGTCCCTGCAGTTGCCTGAGCCCTCCTAAGCAGGCGCTTTAGACTACTGAACCATCTCGCTGGCCCCTGTCACATGACTTTGTAGTTATCCTGCTAGAGGGATAGGGCAGATTTCCTACTACGATCTTGGTTTTGGCAGAATACCTGTTACAAACCTAGGATTTGAGTGTATGTATTTGCTTACCACTGGGTCTTTCATGAAATGAGCCTGCTGTACTTAACCCTGGCTGCCTGTGCCCAGAGGTATGTGTAGCAAAAGTAGTCCTGATGATCAGACAGAGCTACTACACCACCCCTGTTGTCCAAAGCAAGACATACCAGCAGACTGAATAGCTGGTGTGATTTCCAGGACATCTTCTGGATCTAATTAAAACCAAGGAAATTGGAGGAAGAGCACTATCTGAATGAAAGTTGACTTTGGGCAAGTGATAGCTTGTGAACATTGGGTTTTTTATTTCTAAAATGGAAATGATTCCTTGATCTTGGGATTGTTGGAAAGCTCAAGGAGACCAGGTATGTTGGGGAGTTCTGCAAACCAGAATTCACAATTCGAGGGAGGATCTTACAATTGTGCCGAGATAGGATGTGCAGGTAAGAGAAAGAGAAGGTTGACGTGAAGGCATACATGGACAGGCTGGTGCCCCTACCCAATCCATCTGTTCTTTTTAGGAAAAGCCAGAAATAAAGAGAGACCTCATCATAGATGTTCTTTTGAAAACAGGTGTCGACCGTGGGCTCCTGGTGGTTCTGCCCTTTGTTATTGTTTCAAGTTGGGAGCAAAGCTCCCGCTCCTGACTCCCTGTTAGGACACACTGTCTCCATTAGCCGAAATCAGGACAAGGCATCTGTGCAGAGAAAATTCTTAGACCCTGGTGGAGCAAATCTGGAGCTGGGAGGGCACAGGAGCCAAGTAGGGGCTGATGAGGTCCTGCTGGGTAGAATTAAGCAACTCCAACCTGCTTCAAAGGAAATGATCCAGACTGCTTGATGTGCTTGGCAAGCCTAAGTCTTCGGAGGCTAATCAGCAGACATGTTTATCTATTCGAAAATCCTCGCTGAAATATTTCTGCTGCACTCTGCATGAGCACACAAGAGACAATGAGTGCAAGCGGCTGAAGAGCTTACTTGGAAAACTTACACCACCTCCCACAAAGAGCGGCTTTCACTCTCTGCCTGGAAGAGGACTTAAATCCATTAAGGCCCCTGGACCTAACAGCCTTGTTGCTCCCCAGTCTTGCTCATTTACCCATGCATTCCAGGTGAGTAGCACTGCTTCAATCACATCACTGCAGGTTTTGCACAGCTCAGTCACTCTAAGAATTCAGATTCAAATAGCCCATCCTAGCTTAGGCATCTGAGAGCAGCTAGGTGGGAAGCACTCTGGGCTGGGGCTGGATCCTTGCCTCCCCACATTCCCACTAGAACCTTGAGAGCTCTGTAACTGAAGGTGTCTCCCTCTCATCTACAAGAAGGACAGAGATGCTTCCACAGCCTCTTCACTGCAGAGGTAGATGTGCTGTGTGAATCACCCAGCAAAGTCCTCTGCAGAGAGGGCCCCTAGGCACTGATGAGGCAGAACCAGCCCCAAGCTCTGAGCTACTGGAGTTCAGGAAGTTGGGGGTCAATCAGGACTCCCCTTGTCAAGGTTGCTGGTGCTCACTTGACTCATGCATCCTGGAACTAGAGGCAGAGTTGCTAGGAGGAGCCCATGAAGGGTTAGAGCACATACTGGAGAAAGGATTGGAGGAGTCTAGCACAGCAGGGCCAGTGAGGGAAGAGGGATGGGACAGGGAGTGGCTGAAGATAGAGGAGGCTTACTAGATGGTTGGGAACAGAGTGTATCACAAATAAAAGAAGAAACAGAAAGTGGATCTTTGGAAAACTGCTAAACAGCCACAGGAATGCAAAAGGAGGTCCCAGTAATTTCAAAGGGCAAGTAAAAACAACACTAAATTCAGGAGAGAACAGCCATGGTTCCTGCATGCTCTTTCCTGGGTGAGCATATTCACAGTGTGTCAGGAAGCCCTGTGCATGGTTTGCTGGCTTGTTAGAAAAGTGTCTGAGGTTAAAGTGTGTCTCCCAGAACTGCAGAAACCTGAATGATTGGTGAGATTATGGGTGGCTGTGGCTGACTCCAGAGAAGTGGCTTGGGAAGCAGATGCCTCCAGAGCTGCTCAGGCCAAGGCTGTGTCCCTTCATAAACATCATTTCTGAGCACAAAAGCCTTGAGAAGCACCACTGTCCCATGCAAACTCTGTTGGAAGGAGAGTTTAAGGCTGTGATCAGGATGCATTGGACTTCCAACAAGTGTTGAGACCAGGAGCAAATGCCTGGAGTAGGCCTGGCGAGTCCCAGGAGGCATGAGCATATTCTGCAAGATTGACTGCACTTTGGCACTGGCCACAGTAGCGGTTGTGAATGGCAGTGTTTATCTCGGGGATTCCAGGTCCCAAGTTATACTTCCAACCCTTTCCTCCTGGCATCTTTCTGTGTTCACAGCTGTCCTCAGCAAAGCATGTGAAGCTTGAGCTCACTGGGGTATAAATGACAGCAGTTTACTTCATAAGACTCCATTTAAATGAAGGTCAGAGCCACAAGTTAAAAAAAAGAAAGGAAGTCAATGTAGGAGCATTTTAATCAAACTCTGATTTTTAGTATCCTCTAATGCTCCCATCCTTCTATGAGGTAAGCAGGTAAGGTGGAACAAAAGGCTGCTGTCTCTGTCTTGCTCCAGGAGTTTACAGTGCTGGGGTTGGAAAGGATTTACTGATTGTTTTATCCTGGGGTTCTTCAAGTTAGGCTCTCCTGGGTGACTTGAGTGGCCCCAGGAATCTATGCTGGTAACTAGAAATAGGTGGCAGGGAAAAATACTGACTTAGAGCTTCACACGACAGATGAGAACCCCTGCTTCTTATTTCAACTCCAGTAGAGACCCCAGAGAGGATTACAGGAAACATATTCCCCTTTCCCTGCCCCATGGGGATTCTTGAAGGCTTCACATCTTTGGGTTCTTACAAGGGCAGGATGACACTGAGAGGAGCATGTGACAGAACAGCTTGTGAGCTTATAGGGAGCCAGCAAGCTTGTGCACATCCAACCAGCATGGTCCAAAAGGGCCCAAGTACCTTTCCAGCATCTTGTTCTCTTGTCACCTTGCAGGTACTCTTGTCACCCTACCTGATTGTCCCTAAAACCCTGCCCCTGCTCAGGATTCACCCAGCCCTTGTCTCTACAGTAAGACCAGTTTGTGTGTGTGTGTGTGTGTGTGTGTGTGTGTGTGTGTGTGTGTAT
>PVKN010010249.1:0-22859 GCA_004027915.1 Capromys pilorides
ATTTGCAAAGAAAACTATATTAAGCAACCCAAGCAGGATAAATATGAAAGCCCTGCAACCAGGCATATTGTAGTTAAATTGCCGAAAATGAAAAAGGAAAACTAAATGAAATAGAAAAACACTAAATCAGAAACAGTCATGAAGGCTGATTTCTCAAGAGAAACCATAGAAGACAGTGATCAATGAAAGAGTGAAAATTGCTGAGGAAAACAATCAGCCAAGCAAGAATTCTGAGAGGAGGAGGTATCAAAGGGAAGATAGAATAAAGACATTTTCAGTCAAGAAAAAAATAAAAAAATTCATATCCACTAGCTCTGCACACAAAGTAAAGAGACACTTTCAGGCTGAAGAAAAATGACCTCAGACATAAAGAAGTGGAACAGAAATAAAAATTGTAAAATGTTAATAAATGAATACATACTGTTACAGTTGAATGGGCCCAAAGTAGTCCAGGTTCTTTTGCATGACAAGAATTACCAAGGGGACAGGACCTCCTAGTAAGTAGCAAGTCGTTACATTTATTAAGGATCAGAAGACAGCACAAACAGCAGGAATAGGCAGAAAAGCAAAGCAAAAAGGGAGGAGGAAGAAGACCCCTTTATACCTCAGGGTTCCCATACTCGCAGAGCCAGATACCTCTAATCCAGGGCATCCTCTTCCATCTCTGACTAATGTTCATGCCCTGCTGCCTCCGTGGCCATTCGACTTCCTCAGAGAAACTTGGATCATCACCACCACTGTGGGGCTGTGTGGCTGCTGAACGGAGGGAAGGGCGTGGCGCTCTCAGCTGCCCTGCTTCTAGTTCTCCTACACACTATGCAAAATTTTCAAATTTTAGGGGTTAAAATCCGTGTAAAATTGAAACAGATTTTTAAAGCAATAAAGGCAAAGGAATTTAAATTGTTTCCTAACATTGCTAAAAAGGTGGTGATCATATTCATTTACTGAATTAAATACCATAAAGTTAAATAAATCTTACGTAGGATAATCATTTGAATTATAGCAAAGGAATATATAGTTAAAATTATAACAAAGAGGAAATATATGTTTAGAATTATTTACACACTAACACCAAAAAGAAAAATAATTGAACGTTACAAGTGAGTCAAATGGAAAACCATTTAAAATAGAAATTTTCAAAGCATAAATTCATCAATAATTATATTTAATGTTAATGGATAAACATTCAAATAAGAGATGTACATTGTTAGACTTGGAGAAAAAAAGCCTTAAATATAAGGAGCCAGAGAGGATGAAAGCGAATACAATTTAAAAGGTAAACTGCACAAAAACTGGACAAAAACTCTTGTGTAGTTATATCAGTGCCAACAATAGAGATTTGAAGGTGAGAAGCATTATTGGAGCTAAAGAGGCATCTTTTGTTAAACAAAGATCATGTCAGGGAGAGTAACAGTTATAAATTGGCAGAGTCTGGTAAAATAAGTGAATACAACAAACTGTGAACCAAATAAACCTTTCCTTCCTTAATTTGGGATTTGGGTATTTTGTTTCTGCAAAGAGAGAAAAATAACCAAACATGTTTTGAACATGTTCTTCCTATTTCACAAGATCTACTGTATATTTGGTCCACATTCAGTTTCTTAGAGCAGAGAAACAGTGCAATATTTATATATGTGTGTCCAGTTTATTTCCCTTAGAAATATGGTCTCAAGGTGCATCTGTTTACCTAAAAATGCCTCAAGTTTATCCTTATTGGCCTTTCTTATGTCACTACCATCTTCCTTCTGTTTCCCTCAGTTGATCACCTTTACCCTACAAGATCGCCAAAGCCGAGCTCAAATGCCACCCACTCTGTGAAGCTGTCCCAGAGTCCTACATCCGACAGTACTTAACATCTCCTGCTTTAGAATTCTAAAGTACATCCAAATTTGTTGCCATCTTTTTCCATAGATTCTAATTATTTTTGGCATGTACTTACCAACCCCCCCCCCCCCCTATTAAAGGCTGTGTGCTTCAACTTTGCTCGAACATTGCCTGATAGACAGTGTCCATATCATAACGGGAATTCACTAAATACCTGTTAAATGAATGAATGCTAAATTTTCCCAGTTAGTCTTTTTCCAACAGGACCAGCCCACTATAAAATATGTGAAAGCAAAAAAAGTAAAAATTTTGTTTCTGGAGAAAATGAGCCAGTTTCAAGCAACAGTTTCCAAAGGTAGAAAGCATCTATAACTTCAGCAGACAGTGCCTTGCAAAACAGACGCCCTGGAAGTTGCTACATAGTTCCACTGACACTTAAAACCTCTTCCCTCCAGATCTTGAGATACTAGTCATGTGTTCCAACCAGCACAGACTTCCCTGCGTAGAGCGGAGGATTTTTACTGTCTTATCACTCGTACAGAGAATTAAAGCTATCACACTTCTGCTTGCCTCTCTTGATTTTTGACCTTTTTATCTGAGTAAAATAATGAGACCATGTAAATTGGCTGAAGGCAAGCGTGGCTTGGCACGCCAGCTCCACCAAAGAACCCGCTGGCCTTTGATCAGAAACGTCAATGTTACCTATACGGGGGAAATGACAAAACTGTTTATTTTGTAGGTTGTGTTGAGAATTAAGTGAGAAATCCACGTGAGGTCACCCAACGATGCCTTTTCTACCGTCCTTGTCTCTTGCAAGCACACCCGTTTCCCTTGTTCAGAAAAGCTTTAGCAGGGAAGTGAGAGGTGACGAATCCATGCCCATCACCTCCCTGGAAAAGAAGACATTCCTCCTGGCTGTCTGGCATTTCCACCGCCTTGCAGCCTTTCTGAGAATTCCTTCTGCACTGGTTGAAACTGGATTTCCAATGAATTGCTGCTAGCCAGAGCCCCGCCCAGCCAGAGGCACAGACCCTAACCCAAAACTAAACTGAGGCTGCCATCTAGAGGACAGCAGTGGACAGGCAGGCAACCCACAAGGACTTGAGCAAAGACAAACGGGGCACCCAGACGAAAGATAAGGCACCATTCCTTCAGTGCCAAAATCTGGGGCAGGTCTTCTCACAGTCTAACGTATCAAATAAGTTCTACTTTCCAAAGGGACAAAAATTCCCTTCCCTGTCCGTACGCCCACTGACATATGCTCTCGGTGAAAAGAGAGTGTCAGAATGAGGCTTGAACTCAGGAAGTGGATCTCTTTTCTGGACGCTCAAACTAGGTAGACATCAGAGGGCCCTGCCTCCTCCTTTTGCAGCTGAAGGGAGGTAAAGCAAATCCATAAGGACCACAGAGCTAGCCGGTCGTAGAGCTGGAGCAAAAAGACACCCTGCCTTCCTTCTAGGGTAGGAAGAGGTTAGCCTATGCCTAACGTTCCAGGTACTGTCTTGGAGGGCACAGCAAGCAGTGTGTGCAGAGTGCACTGGGCTAAGTGTGAGTCGGGGACAGGTTTGCAGAAGTCAGGGGCTTTAGTACCTTTGTGAGGCCCTCACTTAGTGAAAGGGGAACAAGCAATGAACAGTGGCCTGTGGCCTGGCTGGCACAGCTTGTCCCTCTCTCTAAATTAGCTTCATTTGGAGAAAGACTCTCGGCCTCTCCTGGGTGTTCCTCCAGTTTCCTGGAATGTCCGTACACTTGGAATTATGCTGGGAGCCTTGAAATGCTTTTGTTCAGAAACGTGGCTACATATGATTCAGGACACTTAGGACAGAGAAAGAAATGTTTCCAGAAGAAATACTGTACTTAGGGTGCTATCCGTGGCACCAGTGTGACGCCCTTTCCATACCTGTGCCTTGGCTCATTGTTCCATCTGCGGCCAGTTTAAACTCACCCACAGAGTCAGGAGTGAGCCTGCTCTGTGCATGTTACCCTGTGTCATGTACTATGCTAAGCAAGGCGCTGAGGACAGTTAGGAGCAAGCCATCTGCAGTCACCACCCTCATGGAGGTGCAGGATGCCCAAGTTACTACTCAGATAGTTATGTAAAGATCTGGAAAATACATGGACAGGAAAAGGATGGTTCTTCTGAGCAGATGCAATGCTGAAGATTAATTTGCTGCAGAGTGAAGCTGAGCTTGTAAAGAGCTTTTGCACACTTTTCATGGAGTTTTACTCAGTTACTTTTTCACACTGTTTTTCAATTTTTCTTTTTATTTTCTTGAATTTTTGTTATAGTTACCCCCTCTCTGTGTGCTCACAAGACTACCAGCTTCCTGAGAACAGTGGGAAAATCTTATTTACCTCAGACGTCCTCTCATCTAAACAGTAGGTGTTGGATACATTTTTAACCAATCAATGGAGGAATGAAATTTAAGCCATCAATCTGTCAATAAATTGCACATATTGCACATAAAACCATATCCATAACCGCTTTAATTTATGATACATGAGGCTCTAGATTCAGTTGTTGATGATCAATAACAATTTTTAAATTGCATGTTTCCGTGCAAGCGTATTATTGTAAGTCATTAGCCATTTATTACACAAGCAGTGCTGCTGGAGAAGATGCCAGATGCCACCTGCAGCAGGAAATGAGCCTTTGCATGAAATACTGTATGAAATCTGAGAGTTCTCAGAAAAGATCATGCCTAACAGTAGCATGAATAATCCACAGAATGAGAATAAAAGTACGTGGGCTCTTCTTTACTGACACTTGAAATTTGACCATAACTAAGGGAAATAACTGCCTCAGTTGAAACTTCTGCCACATTTCTGAGGGAGAAATATTCAAAGACTGCATCACAAATGAACAGGAACCTCCCAGAGCACATTCAGTTTCTAGACACATTTGTGAAATATTGGGCAATAATGCATGGCACTCTCCAACTTTGTCCTAATAAAGCCAGTTTTACAACAACAATGTGTCTCTATATAATAGAATACTACTCTGCTGCAAAGAATGACAGGGTTGAGAAGAAAAGAGATGCACCTGGAAAGTACAGTGGTGAGTGGAACAAATCAGACACAAAAGTTTAAATGCCATGGGGTGTCTCTCATTTGAGTGAGGCAAAATATACACAAAAAGAGTAATCAAGGATGGACAGAGGGGACCAGAAGGTGGATCTCTGCAGTAGGGAAGAGGAAACATTATATTCCATAACATGAGATAAAATGAATAGTGTCAACAAGAATGGAAAATGAGCTAGGGGGAAATTCAGAGGGAGGGAAGAAAGAAGGGGATGCAAAAAAAGAAAAGAAAAAAAAAAAGCTGTGGAATGTCCATGTAACCACTCCCCAAGGTGACTATAAGCAGTAACAACTGAAAGCATCTACTAATCAGTAAACAAATGAATCCAGCCTTACAGTTTTTAAAATAGGTTTTCTTCAAATTGCACCTCTCTTCTGATCTTATCCACCTAGAAAACTTTCCCTCAGTCTGTACAATTATAATCAAATCACTTTGACCCCGGGAACACTTCTCAACCCTTGAGAGACATTAACACACCCCACCTAGTACTCTGTGTGCATTGCTGTTAATCAGTTTTTAATAGGAAAGACTAATTATTGGGAGAAAAAGCTATGATTTCATAAACATCTATTCTGTGCCCAACACCAAGATAGACACTTTCTAAGAATGAGCTCATTTACTTAAAGGAAAAATATTACATAGCAGATGGTGCCAGCTCTAGCTTAGAAGGAAGATGTCTAGAGAGGCGGGGTCACCCATCTAGGGCAATTTAGATAATGAGCAGAGACGGGGTCTTTTGTGTAGTTCAGGGTGGCATTGAACTCACTATGTAGCACCGGGTGGTCTCAAACTCTTAAAGATCCTCCTGCCCGAGCCCTCTGAGCACAGGGGTTACATGCTGGCACCACCACTCCCAGCTTTATTTATGTTTTGCCTTCCATTAATGTCATTATATTGTTTTTCAAATTATGATGTTATTGTAAAAATTCCTACTTAAAGAGATTAAACCAGTTCTAAATACAGGTTTAAAAAAATCTCATAGAAAATCCAGAGCACAGCTGGTTTGTGAATGTATAAAAGCCCTGCGTGCAATACACAACTGCCTAGGTCTGCAGACATGTTCTGCTCTGTATGTGCTTCCCCATTTGCTGCAACTGTCTTGTGACCTCTTGAGCTTCACCTTTACACAAGAGCCTCTCAAGTCTGCATGCACAGTAGAAACTCCAAGAATCTTCATGCCCAAGCCCCATTTGAACCCAGTTAGGTAAGATTTTCTGGAAGAGAGACCTGAGCAGTGATAGTTTTCCAAAGCTTCCAATAATTATAGTGGGTCAACATTAAAAGCTGCTGTCATAAACTTTGAGGCCCTTTGGACATACATTGTCTTTACAGTTCTATGAACACAAAGCACCTCCAACAGAGAAGCACTACCTCCAAGTCCTTTCCCATGGCCAACATTAAACTATAGAACTGTTTCTCCATCATCCACATACAAGGAAAATTCTCCATCCTTCTTGTTGAGAAATAGTGACTGAATTTCTGCTAGGTGCAAAGAAGTATTAAAAATTAATGTTTTAATAGTCATGATGTGGAAGTAATAATGCTATCTTAAGTATTACCTCTTTTTAATCCTCTTATATCTTGTGGCATTTGACATACCTCACATGTCAAACCATCATTGTCACCACCACAATCCTACATTCTGATTGCTAAAGGCTTGGAATGGAAAATCTATTAATACCTTACAGATATCTCTTATATCCATTCCTCCCATTAACCTTAAAAATACACATCAATTATACAGTAAGTATACAGAAGTAGTCAAACTTAAAGGAAAAGAACTTGATCAAAGTCACATAGCAAATAAATGATGAAATTTGAACTACAAGCTATGTCTGGTTTTGCAAGACCAAAGACACTGCCTGGCGCAATAAACTAAAGAACCAGACCCATTCCACACTGGAAAAAAAGACTTGTGGTATGTGGAGTGGCAGAGCAACGACTTCCAAAGAATTTTAATAACAGATTTTATTGGGATATTTGGCCCATTGTTTTGGTCTATGTAAGCAAAGATAGACAAAACATTCCACAAAAGTGCTTTACTTTTTCTATCACCAGGTATAGAGAATTATCATTGGAAGGATCTTTCATAATCATTTTGTTTGATCCCTTTGTCATGCAGATGAGGAAGGTGAGGTCCAGAGATCAGAGCTCATTTGCTTATGCTCACATTTAAGCCCTCAGAACAGTGGGTGCTGGACCCCTAACTCGCTTCACTGTGTATTTTTTTCAGATATTTCCTTCTCTGTATATATACAATATTATTTCCAGCTTATGTCAGTTTGAAAGTCTTCTTAGTTTCTTGTTTTAATAAACAATGCAAAACAAAACATGACAAGTCAGTCAGTATGCAATTAGCCCAGGAGAAACTCCAGAAAATAAGGGAGAAAGGAAAGACCTATTGACTAAGGAAGCATGAAGACTTATGCACCAAATCTAGGGTGCTCCAATAAACAAGAGCATATGCTCTACACTGAACAGAAGCAAGAAGTGGGTAGAGAAAGAGAAGCTTATTCTTCCTCTCAGACTTCTTCTGTGACTGGGAAAATGTCATGGTGATATTCCAGTCTTTGAGGAATGTACAGATAAAACTAAGAAGGAAGTAGGTACTTGCAGTGCTGCATGATAAATATATGCCAGGCATAAATCAAAGTGCAGCAAAAAAGCACAGAGGAGGAGTTCTGTGGTGAAGAGGGGTTCATCTAGGCTTCATATGTTATGTTTATTATTTGGGGTTTTACCTCAAGGGTAAAGAGGACCACTGAAAATATTTATGCTTCAAAATGGCATGAATAAATTGCACTCAATGTCAGATAACTACAAATGCTCACTTGTAGAAGGGATGAAAAATTGCTAAGCATAATCAGGGAGCTTATTAAGGTTGCCTTAGCATATTCCAGTAGAAGAATGACGTAAAAGACAAACTTGGGAGATGCGAGTAAATCCTCTGGTGTCTAGATGATTAGACACTGAGGAGGAAGGAGGAAGTTGAGCCCAAGTCCCAGCCTTCCAACTTGACCTGTTGGTGGCATAATATGGAAATCAGAGAGATCTTTCCAGGGCACAGACTACATCGCTGAAATAAGAAGGCCTTGAGTTCGTGATGTTTTTGTTGATAGTATTTGAATGAATGCTAAGAGTAAAATAATGTTTTGTTTTGTTTTTTTTAGATTTATACTGCATGAGACCTCTGAGCCTAACGAAGAACTCAATTGAATACCTAGGATCGGTTGGTTGTGTGTGAATCATTTTACATGTTAAGGTCATAGATCTTGCTAAGTGTATATGAGGTCATATGACTTGGCTCCCAAGACTCAAATGCAAATCAACATATCAGTTTCAAGTGCTGTATATTCTTGACCAAGCATTGAAGAGACAAAAGAACAGGAAAGGAAGGATTCACAGTTTCAGCAGAAACTATTATAACAAGGTCATAGATACCTTACACAAAACACAGTTCTCAAGAGTGAGTCAGGAATTAAGAGATCCCAAGAGAGGGGATTTCTCCTACTATGCCCAGTCAGTTTAAACTTTATGCAGAACAAGTCTGGCTATAGGAGTTCTGGTTTTTGCCAAACCTCATAGAATGTACTGGAGCAGTTTACAGACCCTGCATTCCTATAGGCCTCCCTCTGTGAGGTCCATCCCCTGTAATGCGGTATTTCTCTGGAGATGATAGCTCTTGGGGTCTTGGCTTTGACTCAGTTCATGCCAACACTTGGAGACATTTTCCACAAGTTAGAATTCATGTGTTATCTTCAATGAAAGGCTTTGCTTGGTAAGGAACATCAGCTCAGCCACCAAATATTTCGGACTAGGGGAGCTTCTCCAGCCCCTCTGACAGGCCAAGTGTGATGTGGTGAGCCTGGTTCCTGTCAAAAGCAATGAGGGAGGCAGTGATGGACCCTGGAAAAATTAGGCTTGGCACTAAACTGAACCACTGAGTACCCAAATGTGTGGCATGCACAGTGTGGTTTGAACATCGTGGTCCAGGAAGCAATGAGAATTCTGGGTAGGATTTGGGTACATATGAGAAATGGTTGAAAAGATCAATTTCAAAGTGAAAGTGAATAATGGGTGACATATCAGTGGTCAGACAGGGGTTAGGAATGGATGAAGAATGCACATATGCTTTCTACACACAATGCTGATTTGTTCACCAAATTTATTCATTTAGTGAGTATTCACCTTTCATGAACTTTATGTGTCTGTTTGGAAATACTATGGGGCTATAAAAGATTTTGATGTAATGTGACTTTAGGTAAAGAAAATGCACCAATGATTCTAATGTTAGTGGAAAGTCATCAATTTCTTGATAATACTTACTTCCAAATATATTACAGAGAAAAGAAGTATGGGATTTGGAAGATTCTGTACCTGTCACATTAGTGTTGGCTTGCTTATTTAAACAATGATTGGTCTTTGTTATTGTTATAAATACCGATGTTGAAGGCCCTGGCATATTGAAGATATTTAGTAGATATTTGATAAGTGAAGCTATCAAGGGCTTACAAATGTGCTGAAATGTTGATCAGAACAATGGGTACCTGAAGGTGAAGGAGTCCCATCACATTAGTAACAGGGGGACAACAGCCTCACAGCAACAGGACAGGTGACTGAAGAAGATAAAAAATTCCAGAGGAAGGGGGAGACATCAACCCAAGGAACAGCAAACTGGAAAGAACTGGAAATATCAAAGACACTGGGGGAAAACAGGAAAAGGTAACAAGGTAAGCAATATTATCAAGAAGAAATAAGCTTAAAAATACACAAAACTCACAAGGCCTCCAGATGTCCCCACCCCAGGGCAAATGTTGGTTGGAAATGTAGAGCTCCACCAAATCCAACACCAGCTGGCAGGCATTCAGCTAGTATGCCGTGTGAGGCATGAAGAAACCAGGATGCAGATGTTGTCTCAGGTAAGACAACATATACACTCCACTCATCCTCCATTCCTCACCAGGTGGTTCAAGCAAGTGACTGAATCTCTCTGTACCTCAGTTGTCTCAGCCACCAAAGAAGATTACTGATGGCACCTCATTGGGTCACTGTGATTTCTTAAGTGTATAATGCTCAGCGTATAATATAATTTTCAGTGAATCTTAGACATATTATCATTGAGAGCATTGAAAACTCTGATGGAAACTGCCAGCTACATCTCCTGGAAGGACATGATATTTTGCTGTGTATTCAGAGTAAATCTCTCCAGGGCAGGTGGAGTGTGAATTAAGTGGTGGAAGGAATGAGAGGTGAGGGTGTTGAGACAGGTGAACCTCTTTGTCTATCCTATTGCTAAGCACTATTTATTCTCTATTCTAGCCATGAGTACAACTTAACTCTGCTGCTACCTCTGTCAAAAGCTTACAGATGATTTTATTTGGATTCAGAGCAACAATCAAAAGCCTGAACCATGTAGTTAAGATGCTTGTTCAATGCACATTTATTTTGCATCTTCGTATGTCATATACTGTTCTTTTAAGGAGCCACATATGTACCTTGACTATGAAAAGTTCATGGAACCAAGGACAAATGTGTTCAGTGGGATTCTGCACATTATAGTTGCAGAGTTATGCCATCTAGGCTATGATGGAGAAAAGGCACTCATGTCTCCTTTGGATGGACAGGCTCAGGGAAAGCTTTGTAGGAGAGATGAGATTGGGCTGCATTATGAAAGCAAAATAAGAAAAGATCCAGAAGACAGGTTACAGCATAAAGTGAAAGATGGGGGATGGGGGGAATAGCGCTTCATTGGTGTCCTGTACATGCATATGGCTAAGTCTTAGAAAGGTGTAAGATCATAGGAGACAAGGAGGGAAGAAGATACAGAGACTTGGCCAGAAATCTTGGGTGCCACTGTACAGACTGTACAGTATCTTGTAAATAGGAGAAAGCCATGGAAAGTCATAGTCAGGGAAGCTTCAAATGGCCTGGAAAGGATCCAGAAAGAGGAAGAGAGACCACTAAGATAATTACTGCACTAATCTGGAGATTAGATTAGAACAGTACCTGCCATACACTGAGAAAATTCCTGCACAATGACTGAATGAACAGATGAATGAGTGAGTGTACAGACAAGTATTCTATAACTTCTGCTAGACATTCCACTCACAAGAAAGGGAAGTGGCTTTCACATCCTTTTCAACTGCTATCTCTACCCCCACCCAAGCATTCATGAATGATTTCTGTCTTACACATATGTGTCTCTTCCTCAAATACTGGGATCGCAGAGCTACAAAGTGTCTTATACTGTGCTGCCATATTTAAACAATTCACTGTGTGAGGCAAGTGCCCAAACCAATTAAACCAGAGTCCCCAAGAGTCCCAGGCAAAAAAATAGAAATCAACAAAAGTACAATCCAGACCAAAATAGCCATCAATTGGAGCTATTCTGAGACTACTCTCAATGTGAGGAGTAAAAATGAGGGCACTGCAGCAAAGCAAAAGCCTGAAAAGTAGCTGTTAATAATAAATCTTGTAAAGTGATAAAACTGCTCTCAGATGCATCCCAGTACTCGGGAGCCAGTGCTAGTCTTTGTGAATTCACTGACATATATACGTGGTACTTGGAAGTGAGGAATGCAAAGATGAAAATATAATGCATTCCTTTAAAAGCTCTCAATTTAGTGGATCTGAGTAGGAAGCCAATCGAACACCTGGCATTGTAACTGTTACTAAGACATACAAAAATAATGAAATGCCTCATTGTACCCATGAAAATACAGAAAACTTTGACATAGGAGGTAATATTCAAGCAGCAACTAGGTCATGGTCAAGCAAGACTGTAAAATAAGGGAAATAGCTCGGGTAAAGGCATAGAGGTGTGAAAGTGAAGCTAGTCTGGGAGAACTTGAAAAAGAATGTGGGCAAAATCTGAACACTTTCCCCATCCCTGCCAAGTCTGAACACGCGGTGCACAGATCCTTCATTAAACATCCATTTGTCTTACCCTCCTGCACTCTGGACAAAGGCTTCAAAAGGTTGCTCTCCACTCCCAGCTTCAGAAAAGCCAAGGAACACTCTGTCTTCAGACAGAAGAGAGCTACCGCTAATCAGCACATCAGAAAACCATGACCCAACTGTTGCTAAAAATGAAAGCAATGAGACATGGTCCATCTGTGGGGAACTTCCGAAAAATGCATGTCTCAGACTCTGAGTTTGGTCAGTTGCCCAATACACTACAGAAAAAGTTGGATTCTTTTCCCAAGTCTGTTACTTGCTTAGCAGTAGAACCTTGGGAAAGGTAATAAAGGCCTGAGCCTATGTTTTATGAGGGACAGAAAGGGTGAGTATGTCTGTGATGGATGCCACTTACTTGGATCACTGCAAGACCTAAATAGGACCCATGTAGAAAGACGGAGCACCCCAAGCAACAAGCAAGCAAGAACCTCCTCCATACCTTCCTCCCCTCTTTCTAAGTCCTGGATTGAGTTCAAAGCACACCTCTTACACACAATTGGCACTGATGTTGGTTCAAGAACATACCAAGCTTGATGGAGACTACTAAACTTGGTAGAAAACTGACAAAGTATTTATTGAATGACAAATACTCTGCCTATATTTACTCAGTCATCTTTCATCATTCAGGGACCTTATGCATGCCCATTTGAGAGTGGAGAAGTTGAGTTCAGAGAGCCAAGATCATTAGCTACATAAGTGGCAGAATCTTCTCTTTCACCCTCACACTCATTCTGGACAAAGACAGCCAAGTGCAGAAATGAGCCTAAAGTGGCCTTACTGTCTTCAGCAAACCAGGCCTGGATCTGAGAGCTTTACCTTCATCAAAAGTGGAGTTGCTTTGACTTTGTTCATCTGTCACTGTCTCTCATGTGGTAGAAGCAGTGTTCACAGCACCTGCTCTTCTCAGAGGACTATGTCTGGAACTTTTTTCACAATGCAAACAAAACAATGTTCATTATAGAGAAACAGAGCTTGTGAGAAAGCTATCTGGACACTCTCTCTTAGTTTTCTATAGCAGCAGGAAAATAACAGTAAAAGTGAAGAAGATATTCTGTTTCTCAGGATCAGCCACTTTTAGGCCACTCTGGAGAGTTTTGTGCCTTTTTTAAACTTCCAGATTTCATGCTTTCTGTTCAGTTTTTCAACTTCCCAAGAGTATGCTTAAAAAAAAAGAGAGAGAGAAAAATAGAACTTCAGCCTCTTGTATCACTTTCAATAAGGTGTCTCTTGCAGAAGGAAATTTGAGCAACAAAAAGCCCTTGCAGGCCTGCTTTAGCTCTTCTTTTCAAGATAATTCTCATTCTTTTTTTTCTGTTTTTCCACTTAGTGAGTAGTTTTTGGATGATCAGTGTTGCATATCTTTGGGAAAAATTCATGCCAGACTGGTCAAATCATAACGGTTGCTATCATCAGCTTGCAATGGTTTCCAAAAGCCTCCGCAACAAAGAAACCACACACACAAGCATATGAGTTGCCTCTAATTTTAACACTGCACATATCCATTTGAAAGTTTTTAGATTAAAAGCAAACACAAATAATCACAAAGCAGCATCCTATCTCTTCAAGTATAAAATGGAATCCAGACCAAGCCACAGACAATGCTCACTACTTTGATCCACTTTTTGTACACAGAAAAGTAAGCCCTGGATGTCAGCGTGGCACACTATTGGTGGTGTCCCTCTTCGGGAAACATCTGCTGGGTTTCATTGGTGAAAAGGAAAAGAACTACTATGTGTCACTGACCTAGAAAAACAGAAATGTGCTCTTTTCCTGTCTTGTCACTAATTACCTGAGGAAGTTTGTGTAAACCCCCAACAAGGTCAATCTCTCTTTAACCTTCATTTGAAAATATTCCCAGCATATATTATTATACATTGTTTTATCTTCTTGAACAAAGAATGATAAATACTGACTTTTCTGGAAAGTGCAAAGATCTCATTCCTTTCAATTCATCAAATATTTTTTAGTGTTTACTGAGTGCTAAGAATTTGCCGTGCAAGAGTAAAAGCACTCCTTTAATTGTGTAGTTTTGTGGCACTTTCTAAAATAGTGCCTCCTAACCCACATAGCAGGGCTCCTGGGACAATGGTGCCAACATGTTAATCCACTTGTTACACAAGGAGTTTGGATGGGGTGAGCTGGCTGGGCCCCAGGGACAGTCAGCTATGTCCATGAGAGGTCTTCACTGTTTCTTTCAGAGGACTGAACAAATATTATCTCTTTCATGAGTGTTGTGTTGTGAAAGTGCTTGGGAAGAGCTCTGCTAAGTCAATTCACATGTCTAGGGTTGTTTGCCCCAGACTTTATTAACCCAGTGTTCACGCTTTTGAAATCTTGTGTGTATTTTTTTAGTCACGGTATTTTTTCTGTTTCCTTCCAGTTAATTGCCACATCTTGCTGTCTTGAGCTATCTTCCCTTCTTGGTGGCTGTTTGTAGTCTCCTCCTAGCTAAAACATAAAACAGTTAAACAAAATATCCCACTTCTTTTAGCAAATATTCCCTCAGTAACTACTTTATGTATGGTTCTCCAGATTCTTGCAGAAAAGAAAGAAAGCATAGGTAGAGAAGGTATATATTTGCATTTTTCTTTCTTTTTTTAATGAATTTAGTACAGGATCTACAGGGTCTGTAGGGTCTCACTACACAAATTGGACTCATAGTGATCCTCCTGTTTTCAACCTCCCAAGAGCTGGGATTACCAGTGGCATGCACCACCATGCCCAGTCTATGGTTATATTTTTCCAAGAATTCAAATAGCATTAGATCATTGAGCTCTAGACAGTGAATACCTAGGCCTATAACAACTAAGACTGTTGCAAAACACTGCATGAATTATAAAACACAATGCAATGAGAGACTTCCAAATCTTGAATTATGACACTAGTTTAATTTCTGCTATATGAGCAAACTGGAGCAGTAGAAAGCATACAAGCTCTGCAAGAGGCCTGGTCATCTTAGTTCCATCAATAATCAATTCTAAGGCTTGATATTTTGAACTGTTTAGTCTGTCTCAGTCTCAGATCTAACTCTTGGGAAGAGTAGAAAATAATACCTACCTTAGGGCTGTTATAAAAATTAAAGATAATATATATCAGATTCTTTTTAAAATTGTTTTTTATTAATTTTAAGGAGATTAAAATAGCAATGAACCAGTTTCAAAACAGTGTAGTAGGACAGTTACAATAATTAATACATCGCATATTGTTGTCTTCTAGTTAGCTTTATCACAGGGAAGAGATAGCAAGTGTTAAAGTGTTGGAGAAATGAAAATTCTTGTACAGCACTGGTGGGATTATAAATTGGCATGGCTATTATGGCAAACAGTAATGGAACTCCTCCAAATTAGAAATACATTGGGTGTGTTGACACATACCTGTAACCCCAACACTAGGGAGGCTGAAGCAGATTCCAATTCGATATTTGAGAGATGGCATGTTCACACACACACATACACACACACACACACACACACACACACACGCTGGAAACCACTCCATTCACAATCAGAAGAGGAAGTTTTTTAAATACATAGATTTCAATATCAATTACTAAAATTAACAGAGAGTGTGGAGAATCTTCTAACACACATTTTCCATTAGCTAACAACTGCTGTTCACACCTACCTTGGTTCTTCAGTGCTTCTAAAATAGAATAGCATTGCTTTGTTTACATGCCTCAATGTAATGAACATAGTGCAACCTTGTTTTGTTGCACAAATGCTAAAATTATTGTTTTGCATATCAATTACCTCATGAGATTTTATGTGTAACATGTCTCCATATTTTTCTAAGGAAGTGAAGATACTGTTGAACACAGGCTTTGACCTAGCTATGAGAGCTTGTGCTAAGCTAGTTCTGGGCAGCTTCTCTGTGATCATATTTTGACATAAATGTGTTTGCTATCCATGATCACTAATTCCTAAGAGCAGAATCATAAGGCAGTTTACATGGACAAAAATGTGGCTGCAATACTGCAACTTCCACCATTGACAGCAGACAACTCTACCTACCTTCTTAGAACTCTGAAATTTTAAATCTCTAAATGAAGATCATCCAACTTACCTCAGACATTACTACTTTCCTTTCACTCTACCGAACTGAATTTATGAGCTGGTTCAGTGAAAATTTCTAATCACTCAGGAGCGTGCGCGCGCGTGCGTGTGTGTGTGTGTGTGTGTGTGTGTGTGTGAAGCTCATTTACCAAAAGGCTCCATATACTTTAAAACACAAGAAAAGTCCTTTGTAACATAAGTATCCCACAGAACTATTTCCTACGTCAGAAGGCTTGAGGCTCATGTGGCTGACCTGGTTCTGAAGGGCTGAATATCCAGGCCAGAGCTAAGAATCCGCAGAATGCTGAGCAGAGTCACCCACTGCGAATTAGGCTGTGCACCCTGAGTCATGTGGGAGATGTACAAATTCTGACCAGCAGAAATAGCAGCATCCTAGTGCCCCAAGGCTTGCTCTACAATGGAGCTCATTATCATGCATATGAGTAAGATGGGAAAAGTGCTGTCATCTCTCCCTGTGGTTAACTGAGTTTTCATTAACAAAAATCTAAGAACACTTTTGTTTGCTAACACATGGGCCCCTTGGCAGCCTGCTACAGCCCAGGCCTGGGAAGTTGCACTTCATGTTTCAATGGAGCAAATCTCTCCCAATGAAAGAAAAGGTTACTTCCTCCATGATAATCCCTTGACCATTGCCTCAGCCAGATCCTGTCATGTGCTAGGAAGCAGAAAGCAGAAAGCAGAGCGGCCAGCAAGAAAACCACTTCTCACTCTCACCAGCTTGTGAAGCAAAAATGCTAAACCAGCGTCCAGTGGTGTTATCAGGCTTTGTGGTCAAGACTTTAACTCTGGCTATGATTCACAGACAAGGCTGGCGTGAGAAGCCTTTTACACAAGGTCATGAAGCAGCCATGTTGAGGTGGCATCTCAGTGTCATGATCTCAGAGCCTGTTCTGCAAGCACTCTTTCTTCAGACAACAAGACGAACAGCACAATTACAGCTTGCCTTAATTAGCCCTGTTCTCAACTTACCCTCTGATCACCTCAATTGAATTTGGACCCCCATTCCAAATAACCTCCTCTAAATGAGAAAATTGAGGTCTTCAGAGGTCAGTGATCTATCTGCCTGAAGTCATCCAGTTAGGCAATGCTGCAGCCACACTGCAATTAAGAGGACAAAAGTCTTGTCTGGAAATAGAAAGTTGACAGCACTGTAGAGTTGACATGCACGGAGTGCTGCACACATAGCAGAGCTTATGGGATGCATTCTAAAACTACTTCTTTTCCTCATATAGAAAATCAAAGCATTCTTACTGGTGGTTTTCCCAGACTGCTGGCCCTTTCATCAGTAAAAATCTTTATCCTCAGAGAATATGATGACAACCATCATCATCATCATCATCATCATCATCATCATAATGGTAATAGTAATATGCACTTATCTTTGTTGAACTATCTCTACTAGACCAGATGTCACTTTCAAAACTTTAAATGCAATAAAATCCCAAGAGACTGGAGAAGATGGGAAATATCACAAAAAGACTCATCTCTCTACCTACAGTGAGAACTAGAAACACAGAGAATGAATTTCCTCAAGCTGGAGTCAGATGCCATGTGTTAGGAATAGAGTGATCACATAATTTATCACCAAGACCAGTAAAGATTTTAGAATGAAAGCAAGTTCTATAAATAATTATCTCAGCATCATGCAGATATGCCAGGACATAAGGTCGCCCGTGTTTAGCAACTCAGATCTGGAGAAGCCAATGCATTAATGTTTGATTATCAGACACGGGTGAAAAGAAAAGCATACATCCTTGGGGATCCCTTGAGTAGCTTGAAGTGAGACTGTCCCATGTGTGCTCAGGGAATAATGAGATTTAAATTGCTCCCATGCCCACAGGGACTGCTGTGTCCCTGCTTATCACTATAGCAGTAACCGCCTTCCTATTTGGGGAGGTTTGAATATCATTTTTCTCCCTTGAAACACTCTTTAACTCTCAATTTTTTTTTCATTTTGTTTATCTACAACTATCTACTTAATGTACTACTGTATTACAGAGAAAGATTTTAACTAACTATCCTTGGACATTCTCTAGCCAAAATAGAATCTGTTAAGTGCTTATCACTGTATATTTCACAGCACCTCTAAAATAATTTACACATAGATGTCTTTAAATAGTATTTTCATTTATGTTACTCTAGAAAATTTTCACAAAAACAGCAAACCATGGACTACATTTATTTTCTTCATTGCCATAACCCCAGAGCCTGATAAATAGATTTCTTAATGGGAAGCAGTAATCCACTGAAAAGGAAAAGATTTTGAATTTAAATAATATCTATTATGTGTACTTGATCTTCATAGTAACTTCAGGAAATAAATATGATTTCCAAGTTACAGAGTGGAAAATTGAAGCTCTTCCAAGTACTTATCCTGTTTAAAGTACCTCAAGTCTAAGGGCAGTGCTCTGTGTACTGTGTCAAGCCACTCCCAACCTGCAGCTTAGAGAATCAGTGTGATTTTCATTAGTCCCTGGGATTTATTGCAACACAAGGGGCTGGCCTGAGGGCAATGTCAATCAGCTTGCCCACGTTGGAAGCTACAAGCACTGTTTCCAAAGATTTAGAGATACACACTTAGAGATATGACAAATATATGGTTATACAATCCACATTAACATAGACAAACCCAACACTTAATCATGACTCCTCCAAGTATCTCTTGTGACTTTGGGTAAACTATAGAACTTCTGAGTATCAGTTTTCTCTATAAAATGAGAATTCTGCCAATTTATTTTGGAAGCATCTAGAAGTTCTGACTAAATGCATGTCAGATGCCAAACACAGGGTTTGGTTCAATATCTTTGCTTAATAAAAGGTAGGCATGTTTATAACTGTTGACATTACCACAAATACCCGTTGGTAAATATAACACTATAGGTCAATTTAGAATTGATATATGCACGTTTCCATAAAGTAGCTTAATGCAAACCAATGATAACATTGAATGATCCTTGCAGCTCCTAGTGATATTTGTCCCAACCCTTGCTCTTGCTGAGGACGGCTGCAGTTCTTTTCGAGGGAGCTCTGAACCCTACCTTGACTGTTACTTCCTGGCTCCAGAGCAGATTCCTCAGCCTGCTGACACAGATCCTTCATCTTGCTGACATAGACTTTCTAGCTTCCACCACTGGCCTTTGGAACTTCCTAGTGCAGATCTGTGGTACAGACTTGCTTGAGACACTGCTGTGGGCTGTGAGCCTCCAGCTGGATTCCTGGAGGGCATTGCAAGGGGCTCTAGGTCTTCAGCTAGATTCACACAGGACATTGCTGTGGGACCCAGAGAATCCTAAAATGGATTATTTGGGCCTCTAGTGGTTGGAAAGATCTGTCGTACACTTTTATATTTGACTTTTTTAGTTGAATATTATAAAATAATCCTATAACTGATGTGCCTTGGATTCAATCTATTCCCTTGTAAGCCCTAACTACACCATTGTCTAACACAAATCAGGTGATGACCCTTTACAAAACTACAGTAGATTCTCATGGCACATAAAATAAAATTCCAACTTCTTACTATAGCCTTAAGCGCCCATCACAACCCGGTCCCCACCAGCCTCCCATAACATATCACCGGACATTCACCTCCTTATGTAAGCTTAATTCCTTGAAAATGACAGCCTTTGTACAAGTTGCCTTCGACCCTCATACTATATGTATCCTCCATATGTGGGCTTTTACTCTATGCACTCAAGTCTCAGCTCAAATGACCACCTCTTCAGTGACGCCTTCCCCCTGCCTACCCTTTCCACATCTCCAGATAGCTAATTATTCAATAATTAGCTATCTAACACAAATAATTATTTCAAGATAATCACTTCTATCTAAAATTATTTTATTCATTGATTTCTTCCAAGGGACACATTATTTAAGGGATATATATTTTTAAAAGATGAAGCTTAACTCCAAAACACATATATAAAAACATTTTATTTAGCTCAATGAAGTAGCCAATGAGCTATCGCAACCAGCAACATATGGATTTTCAGGTAAACTCTGAAATGAGTTTAGAAATTGTAGCAAAATTTCTGTGAACATGAATTCCATGACTACTCGTTTTTTATTACTTTCATTTCCAAAGTTATAAAAAGAGTCAGTTAAAGACATGAAAGGAAGAGCCACAGTCCCCTGAAGCCTAATAACTTTCAGAGGCTCTGGGTCCACTCCACAGTCTCTCTTGCCCACTATACAATCACTTGAGACTTTTCTAGAGTCTTCATTGCAGTCTCAAATTACCTTGTTTCTTTATTTGTTCTGTTTCTACATCCCCACATCCTGGAGAATTACCTTCATAAAAGCACCGACATTACCTATCTTGTTCACTGAAGTTCTCCCAAACACTAAAACTACGAGCAGATACTTAGGAATACTTGTTGAATAAGCATTTTCAGTGAGAATGTGAAAAATAAATCATGTCACTCTTGCCATCCAAGCATGTGAAGTAAAATAAGACAACCACCTATTTCCTTTTTAACAGGCCAAGAAACACAAAAGGTTCCATCAAGTTCCATGAGAACAAGAAGGAAGGGTGCTGGCCTTTCAGCACCAGCCTAGGCCCCCCCATCTCTCCCTTCTGGAGGTGGAGTTTGTATCCTGCAGATCTCTCTCCATCCAGAACAGAATCAGAGTTTGCCAGTGGGAAGAATGCATAAGAAATGTAGCTGGCAGAAATGAAGCAGAAGCCAGAAGCTCCACCTTTCTGTGGAGTCCCACTTTGCAGTCCTGGGAACATCTGGGAGCAGCCTTTGGAGCACCTCTACGAACCCCAGGTTCTCCACTGGCTCTAGGGTGTAAAGCTGGAGTTGTTAGTGAGGGTCTTGCCCACCTCCCAGTTTTGCCTTCAGGGTCACACTTCTCCCATGCTCACGCGAAGCCCTAATAACTGCATTAACTTCATTTCACTGAACGTTGTAGTAGCTCTGTTATCTCAGCCAAGCCAGACTGATACGGAAATGATGTCACATACTGCTAGAATAAATACCTTTTCTTTCATTCAACATTCAAATAATGTTGATTAAGTCCTCAGAGTGGTTTGATTTCCTTCTTTCAGTGCTGAGGACCAACTCCAGGGCCTTGTATATGCTAGACAAGTGCCCCAACTTTGAGACACACACCCAGCCCATTGGAGAATAATTGGCCAAAGGGCAAGAGTTCAGTCTTTGACTTATTAACACCACTTCTAAGAATTAGTCTGTTTCAAAAAATAATAATTAATTCACATCAAGAGCTATGTTAAAAAGATCTGTACAAAATGTTGGTAATGACAGCAAAAATAGCATTTCCTCTCTAAGTGAAAACCAAAAATTTCCAAACAGGGATGTGGCTTAAATTTTAGGGTATACCCACCAAATATAGCATTATGTAATTTATTGAAATCGTTTTTACTTAAAACTATTTCAGGGGGCTGGCAAGATGGCTCAGCAGACTAAAGTGCCTGCTTAGACAAGCTTAGGCAAACACAAGGTCCAATTCATCTCTGGCACCACATGCCTTGCAAGCCCCACCCCCAGGGCAGGCTGAGCTAGCCACAGAGTCCAGGATGGGATGCATGCCTGTAATTCCAGCACTGGGAAGGCTGAAAGCCAGAGGATCACCATAGTGAAACCCTGCAACAACCAAATGCATTTTTAAAAAAATTTTATTTCAGGATATGGCAAAATTATCAGGGTTAAGGTTAAGTATCAAAGCAAGATATCAGCTTGTATTTTAAATATTTTAATGTGCTAAAATAAAAACAAAATAAAATCCACTTCCTGTTCTGTTGTACATTGCTGTGAGTCATGTCGGGGACTTTTGAGCATCAGCTTGCAGAGCGCTCCAGAGGGAACCCAGCCTTTGCCCTTGTTCTCCCCTAGTGTGAGATGAGACAAGCTCTCATGTACAGTGCCAGGCCAGTGGAGACCTTGTAAACTCGCGCCTGTGGACAGCCTTGAGCACCTGCAGCAGTTAGAAGCAAGCCTACCACTGCCTCTTACTAACAGTGTCACAGTTAGATGCTGCACTGTGTCCAATTTTGAAAAGCAGACACAAGTTAGTATTATTTCAGGTCATTGCTTGTTTTAAGAAATAAAATAATAATTCTGCCATTATTGGACAGTACTTAGTACTTAGTAAATGATAAACAAATGATATATCTTCATCCAAACTACTCAACATGTTCATTGTATAATTTTTTTTTTCGGTACCAGGGATTGAACTCAGGACCCTGCACTTGCCAGGCAAGCACTTATTCTGCTGAGCTATCTCCCTGGCCCAGAGCTATTTCCCTAGCTGTGATACTTACAAAACATTTATTACGCAGCTTAGCTCAGGAAGCTACACCTCTTTAATAAGAGGTGCTGCACTCTCACAGGAATGTCTGTGAGTACATGGCTTTTCTCCTGCCATGATTCTTATCTTTTCTGCTTACTGTCTCCTTGTACTTTAACCCTTAAGTTCTTGATTTCCATTCAGCTGTGTTATACCTTTCCATTTTTATTTTTTCTTTTGAGTCCTTACCCTAGGGAGACCATGCAATATTTACACATGTAGATCTGGTTTATTTCACTTATGAGTATATCTTCAAGACACATCCACTTATATATGAAGTCTTCTAGTTGGTCATTCTTTATAGCTGAGTAATATTTCATTGTATAAAAATACCACATCTTTTTCAACAGTTCTTCATATGATGCGCATTTTGGTTGTTTCCAAGATTAAACTGAACATAGAGCCTCACACATGCTAGGCAATTGCCTGTAGAAAGACAAATTTTAACATTTGTCATTTAAATTATTGATCTTCTTTAATATTTCAGAATAATACTGAATGTATCTGCATAAATGATGAAATTTATATTTCTCTAAGGCATATTATGGGGTTGTCATCCCCTAACTACAATGGGTTTATGAACAATGCAGATAAAATACAGAACTGTGAAA
>PVKN010010250.1:0-22837 GCA_004027915.1 Capromys pilorides
GCAAGAGAGGAAGAGATGTGTAGTCCTTCCTGAGTTTCCATGGGAACGGGCTCCAGGACTCCACATTGACAGTAAAGTCTGTCACACTCAAGTTTTTGACATAAAACGAAGAAGTATTTGCATACGATCCGAGCAGTCTTCCTGCACACTCTAACTCATCTCTAGATTACTTATCATACCCCATTTAATGTAAATGCTATAGAAGTAATTGTTTTACCATATTGTTCAGGAGATAAACATAAGGGGGAGAAGTCTGGGCATGTGCAGTACAGTTTCTTCCCAATAGTTTGGGTCCACTGTTGGTTGCTACGCTGGGCCAAACGCACAACTAAGCAAAGCGAGACAGCTGAGTCAGAGAAAGAGAGTAGAGAGAACATGAAGATCAATGTCCTGTGCCAGCCACGGTGACAGGAAAGCAGAAGGCTGATTACCAGCTGTCACCAGTAATCCCCCTAAGCAGGCTCACCAAGGGGTGGTTCCTGTGCTAGCATGGCATCCTAAGGGTACTGGGTTTTTTTTTATCTTAAATTTGGATGCTTCTAGATGTCGTATTTCCATTCCAGTTTACCACCCGCTTAATAACGTCAACATTTCAGAGGCCTCGGCGTTCTGCATGGCGGGCTGAGGGTAGAGTAGAGCTGATCTCTGTTATGCCACTCACTCCGCCTTCTGGCTTCTGCTTGTGTGAATCAACCCCAAATCCTGTGTGGTTCGCCAAAGCCCCTTCTTCCCACAAATTCCTGTTCTATGAAATCTCAATTGCCAAGGGCCACGCTCTGCTTCAGCTTGTGGGGCCCCTGCTCCTAGGATCTCTGCTGCTGTATAAAACAGTGATGAGAACGTTGGCCTAATCTCCTCTTGTATTTTCAGTGATCTCAAAACACTCATCTTCCTTCTGAACCTCTAGCACCCCGAGTCCAGCCTCCTCCCAGCTTCAAAAGTCCAAACAACCACTAACAAACTCTTTGGCCCCCGAATCTGCACCTGAAATCTACATCACCCAGAGGTGACTCCCACACATCCCCTGTCCAGCCCTAACATGCTGAATTTTCCTACCTCCCAATGGAGAGATGCTTTCTCAAAGATTGAGAACTTGGCCTTAGGCCCAGGTGTTATGGTTTGTGTCTAGTTGTCCCCCCAAGCTTCATGAGTGGGGACTTCTAGAGTTTGAGACTAACTCATGATCCACTGGGATTATGTGTTTTAGTACTGCTGGGATTATGGATTTTAATAGTGCTGGGATTAGGTGTGTGTGTCATTTCCCAAGCCTAGGACAATAGCCTGAATGTATTATAAGAGAGACAGAGAAACAGACTCTGCTGCCTCTGTTGCTCTCTGTTGCCCTGGCTGGTCAGTCTTCTCTGTCACCTCTCTTTCAATTGTTCCACGACCATGAACTGCTGCTCTCTGCCATGTGCCAGTCTGCTTTGGAGCCAGCCGAGTATGCACTGAAACCTCCAGTATTTATGAGCTAAATAAACCCTTACTTCCTTTATTTTGGGTGTCGGATATTTGTCCCAGCAAGGAAAGAAGAGTAACTAAGACAACAGGACTCACCTTAAATAAAGAAAAAAAAAAAAAAAAATGAATTTGTTAAGTTTAATCTAAGGAGTGAGAAGCCCAATAGCTTTTCATGCTTGGGTGAGTCAGCACGACCATGACAGAAAGCAGCAGCAACAGTGGAACTTCTGGGGAGGGGTCCGCTTAGGAACGTGGTGGCCAAGTCCTACTCCAAGCCCCTCTGGCCAGGCATATCCAGGAAATGAAAGAAATCCCTCCGATACTGGAATATGATCATAGAACTTACAGTGAATATCACAGGAACTTTCTCCCATCTCTCTAGGAGCAGAGGCAGTGCTCTGGAAGTAAGTGCACTGGATTTCACACTGAAGCCAACAGTTCTCACCATGTTAAGTTAGAGAAAGAAGTCTCTAAATAGAATCTCGTCAGCAGAGGCCAGGAGTGTACGTCTACGGCTTTTCTTATAAATAGGTAAAAATCAACAAATCAAACAGTGAACTTCTCTGGTTTGTTTTGTTGTTTTGGACCCACTCTACCACCAACCTGTGTCTCCACCCCATTTCAATATTATTTTTGATTCTGAAACAGGATGAGCTGCTCAGATGGGACTCAAGCCTGCCATCAGTCCTCCTGCCTGAGCCTTCCAAAGTGCTGAGAGTAAAGGTATTTACTGCTGTGCTTGGCTATGCATGTCAGGTTTTAGGACTTTAAAAAATTTCAGTACTGTAGGTGAGGCACTAAGGACCTGGACCCTAAAGAGAAAAAGGCAGAATAGAAGAAGACTCTTGAGAAGGAATGAATCTGGGAGTAGCAAGGCCAAGCACTAGGAAGAGCAAGCGCGGGTGGATGTTCATGGGAAGGACAGTGAGGCATGTGGGAGGAGACTACTGGGAGCAGGCCTGCTTCCCGGGAAGAAGCAGAAGGTGTGCCAGGAGCTTAGGAATGCCCAGGGCTGGACTCAAGGGTGGCGCAGGGAAGAGGAGGAGGGAGAGGAGGAGGGAGACCAGGAAGAACAAGAGGGGGAGGAGAGGAAGATGGAGAAGGGAGGAGAGGAGAGGGAGGGGGAAGAGGAAAAGGGGGAGGAGAAGGAGAAGGAGGAAGACGGAAGAGGATAGGGAGAAGGAGGAGAAGAGGGATGAGGAAGGTTGGCCTGTGGGCTGGGGGATTTAAGTGTTGGGTCAGGACAGGCAACGCAAGCAGAGAGGAAGTTGGGCCGGGAGCCTTCCTACACATCACCAACTCAGGGCCTGCCACAGGACACTTTACAGCCACCACTCTCAGTGGTGGAAGCGATTTCAGTTTCCTGTTTGGTCCCCGTTCTGTTGGAGTTCCTCATAGGCTACCAAACTCATCTGAAAAAAAAAGGAAAAGAAAAGAAAGGTTTATCTCATGGTGGGATTCTTTGTGTGGATCCTGGTTAATTTTTTTCCTGTGTACTTGAGGTCACCCGTTAGGCCCAGGGTTCTAACTACCTCTTTTGCCCCAGCCCCTACCCCAGGGCCTTGGGTGAGGCTGTCTCTCCCAAGTGAGTTTGCAAGGCACTCTGCAGGAGACAGACAAGTCATTTTTCTCCTCTTAGAAAAGGAAAACAGGCCGAGAAGGTTAGGACTTTTTACAAGGCCACCAAGCAACTCAGAGAAATTCCATTTTCCCTGCACTTTCACATAGTTTTAATGAGCATTAAATGAAAATCATGGAAGGTAATTAATACAAAGTTCGCTGCATTTTATTCTACATAGCAGCCTAGCTCATCTCATAGTAAGAGTAAGTTGATACGCTACTTTCCAGCCTTTCTAATGGGTATTCCCAGGATATCCAAGACAACAATTTGATATTTCTGAGGCTACCTTAAGACTTAGAAGAGGGTAGCTTGGGGTTGTGAAAACAGCTCACAGGTCTAGGTGCCTCCCCAGCAAGTGCAAGACCTAGGTTAGATCCCCAGTACCACACGCTATGCCAACTCTGGCCACCAAAACCAGGCATGGTGGCATATGTCCATAACGCCAATGATGGGGAGGCTGAGACAGGAGGATCACTGGAAGTCTGAACTGCATAGTGAGAACTGTAACAAATAGATAGATAGAGAGATAGATAGATAGATAGATAGATAGATAGATAGATAGATAGATAAATAGAAGATTTAAAAAAGAGAAGAAGATGGTAGCCTGGCACAAAGGTTCTACCATATTTCTGTGAGGAACTATAAACACTGTAATGACATAGATTGGGAGGAAGCTGCCTTATCTCTGACTTCACATGTGACTGGCATTATTGCATCCTCTTTGCTGCATGAGGTACCTCACAGAGCATGGGGGAGCTGCTGGTGATCTGAAAGTAGTTAATGCAACTGAAAAATGTGTCTTTTCAGTTAAGATCAATCTCAACATTTCATCTAAACATAGCCCATTTTATTTTTAGCATTTGAACTTTGTGGGGTTTTTTTTGTTTTTTTTTTTTTGTTGTTGTTGTTGTTTTTAGTATTATGGCCAGCTCATCCTGCCCTGGGGGTGGGGCTGGCACAGCATGTGGTACCAGGCATCAAACTGCAGTCTCCGTGGTAGCCTAAGCTTGCCTAAGCAAGCACTTTAGACCATTGAGCCATCTTGCCAGCCCCTGGTTTTAGTATTTGGATCTAAGGAAAATATACAACTGTAAGATAAATGGCATTTAAGGGAAAAAATTTATAGAATGGCAGAAAGACAAAGTACTTTTACACTAATGTGTTTGCTAATTAGTATACACTTATCGCACAGTGGAATCTTTAATTGAGTCTAGTAAGGCTATTGGAAGTGCTAACGACTTTGCCATTGAATTGTTTAATCCATTTCCAGTAATTCTGGTGAAAATGTAATATTATATTAAAGAGCATTTGTTATCATTTTATATTAGGGTCATATAATTTTAAAATAAGTGTTGCTGCATACACAATGTGTGTTTTGCAAAGGTATTGTAGCACATGCTGATGTCGAGTCTTTGTTTCCTTTCTTTATCTGAATACTTCAGGTTGGCGGCAGTGATGGAAACTGCACTGGGTCCATGAGGTTTAGGGCTGGCGCTGCCTCAGGCATCCTGTGACCTTGGGCCTCTGATTTTTCTAACACTAAGCACCTGGCTTTGACTGGAAGGATCAAACTTCACCCACAGGAAAACCAGGAGAGAATCCCATTTTATTGTTAATCTCTGTAGTCCTAATTGCTGGCTCCAAGTTGGTTCCATAAATGACAAAGTAAAAAGGATGGAGGAAGGGAGGGGGAAAGGAAGGCAAGTGAAAAAAGAAGTAGAGAGAAAAAAAGACAGGAGGAGTAAGATTAGAAAAAAAGGAAAGAGAAAAAATGTTTGAGGATTCCTATGGAAATAGAAGAAACCTTCATGTTGGCCTAATTTCTATATCTCATCCATAAGTCTCTATCTGGATCAGTTGTCTCTCCACTTGATTTTGTAAATAAAGCTCTGTTAGACAAGAATCATTTTCATTCACTGACATATTGTCTAGTAGTCTTTGAAGGCTACCACCTGAGTTCCCAGAGTGGTGTAGCTGCAAAAGAAACCACAGAGCTACCAAACTTGTAATATTTACTATCTGACCATTGAGAAAATGTTTTTGCCAACCTGTCCTCTAAATATTCCACATAGCTTTGACCTTCCCTAAAGGATGTTTTTAAGGTCTGAGTCATAGCAACAGAGACCTCACCTCTGAATTGCACAGAGAGGTTTAGGGTTCTGAAGGGCCCTTCTCAAAAGACAGCTGTGCAGAAAGACTGTTGAAATTATTACTGATTTTTAATAACCCAGTTCTTGGTAGTTGGAAATTGTTGAGTCTTTGAAAGGAACCAGGACATGTAGTACAGAACAGCACTGTCCTAACCGTTGCTGTCAGCCTGTGTTGACCCAGAACACTTTCCTCCAAAAAAGTTAATATGATCATACCCTGTGTTTACTGAGAGAAGTAGTAATTTCAAGCAATATTCCCAAGTGATTACTAAAAGTGCCCCTTATGATCAAAATGTCCTTATTTGGAATCTATTATATCACCACACTTTATACACTTAATCCTGAAGTTATTATGTTTGCTATTGTCAAAATAAATTCATTTTATCTTTGGAGATTTTCCTGGCCTCAAGGTATGTAATCCATTTTTGTTTGCTGTTATTTGTAATCATGGCTTTTGTTTTAGATCCTGAAGCAGCCTTAAAGAAAAGACCATGCCTTTGGACTTTGTTTTTGAGAAAATTACTTCACAAAAGCCTCTATTAGAATGCTGCCTGTGTATGACTGCTTCCTAAGACTGACAACAAAATAGAATTCTCTTAAAAAAAAAAATCCATGGGAGTACCAGCCTCAAACATGTCTTCCTCAGTTCCTATAAGAACATTGACCTCTGTGGCATCAGAATCATTTAACTTCTCATATCATTGCATCTAAGAGATCATCTCACAGTACCCCTGGAAGCCATGTCTGAGAATCATTTAAGATGCCCAGAATGCCTCCTGAATGTGGAAGCTTGAGGCATAGAGGGATAACCTATTTCTAACACATTGTCTTTGCTAACCCTTCATGGAAAAGCCACTAGAAGCAATAAGCTGGTGTGCTAGCCAGCTCTGTGCAGGCTGCTTTATAAGGCAATTGACGGCTATCAGTGTAGCATTTAACCCGAAGCCTCTTGCAGTTTATATAGCCTGCTAGAGCCTCCATCTACATGTTGTAAGCTTTCAAGTGGCCATGAAAACATTCTTTTCACTTTGAAAATTGTTTCAGTGGCTCAGGCATAGATCTGTACTGACTAGTATAAAAATGACTACTCATGTAGCTACTTAAAATTTAATTAGTTAAATAAATGTAAACACTTGGTTCCTCTGTTTCACCAGCCAAAAGTTAAACACAAAGTGATCACACAAGGATAATGATGACAGTATCAGAGCACTCAGTTATAAGATATTTCAATCCCTGCAGAAAGTTCTGTGCATTGTCACTACATTTGGAAAGAAAAGATGATTAGTATAGTTCAGTTCATAGATCTATAGCAATGCATCACTTTCTTCCAATAAGCACGTGTCATATTATAAAGCAGAAGTACTGAATTATTAATATGTATGAATTCAGCTTATTTGTCAAGCAACTAGTACATGATAGATTATGTGCTGAATACTGTGAAAAATTAAGGAAAGAAGCATCACTATGCAATGACCCAAAGAGCTCCCTGTGGACAAGCCAGATTTGGGTCAGCGCCCTGAGTCTGAGAAGTTGGATGTAAAGAGAATAGTTCAACCACAGGCAAAACACTGAGAAGAATGAATTGCATCCACCCAGCCAGGTTACTGGGAAATGTCTCAAAATATTCAAAATATTCATGTATTCATTCAGAGCTCATAAGCCCATGAGGGCAACAGAGTACATCTTCTCTTAGTTTTATAGGATGCAGTCAGTGTCTTGTCAATCAATGGTGGCTGTACCAGTATTAGAGTGAGGAGCCCAGTTGGGTGCCATTTCTTATACATATACTGCTATCATATAGAAGTTTTATACTTGATGAATCCATGAAAGAAAATGTTAGTGGTAATGGGAAATCATGCACTTATAGAGTACTTTAAGGAGAAAATTTTAGTAACTGGAAATTTCAGTTTTCTTCCTTTCTAGAATTTCTATGAAGTCTAAATGTTTAAGGAAAAATATCATTTCCAAAAGTAGTGATGATGCTTCCCCAGGTCATGCAGCCAGGAAATGAGGGACGTCCACAAGCCAGCACTGCAAATGTTGCAAACTAAGACACTGAAAGGCTCCCAGTGTGTGGATGGTGCTAGCCATCATCTAAAGAGGGGACACATTCAGGGACATCGTCATTTGGAGACTGCCTTTCTCAGCATATGGCTTCATTGGCCCCTGATCATAACGGGCATCACTGTGTACATTTTTATAAGGCTCTTGATGGCGTTGCCTCTTAAAGACTCAATTTAATCTTGTAGAGAGCAGGAGGAGAGAGCAGAATTTGTAATGGCATATTTGTGGCAATATTATTTCTCTTGAAGAACATTAAGCTATTTGTGCCTGAAAAATGAAAGTAATTTTGAAACCCAGATGTTTGAGTGTCAGGTACAGACGCAGAGTATGGGTTCATTATCCAAATACATGACAACGCCAGAACGGCTTTTGTCACTGTTGCCTTTAAAGACTCCTCAGCTGAGTTTTTGGTCATGTTAGTTGTGTACTTCTGGTTTATAGCTTCAAGGTATTTTTTTTTTTTTTTTTTTTTTTTTTGCTGTATTTAGGACAGGGTCTGCAGGGTCTACAGGGTCTTACTATGTAGATCCAACTTGTAGTGATTCTCCTGTTTTCAGCCTCCCAAGCGTTGGGATTACAGCGTGTACCACTACAACCAGTCTCAATCAGTCTCAGAATGTCCTGGGGGCAGGGCCAGCACAGCACACCAGGGACCAAACCCCCGGCCACTGCAATCTGCCAAAGCAGGCACTTCAGTCCACTGAGCCATCAGGCAGGCCCTTTCAAGGTGTCTTTTTAGGGTTTTATCTTTTCCTTGCAGGCAGAGACTTCTCCACTGACAGGAACAAAAGCAGAAACAACAATAAAAAGAACCAATGGTTTTGGAATTAACTTCACAAAGAGACCATAGATCTCTACAAAGAAGAGGAAGAGAAAGCTAATGCGGTCAATAGAAGAGATAAGCATAATTAATATATAGTTGTGGGGGAGAGGGGGCAGCTGGGGAGATAGCACAGTAGAGTAAGTGCTTGCCTGGCAAGTGCAAGGTCCCAAGTTCAATCCCCCGTCCCTCCACACACACAAATACACACACACACACACACACACACACACACACACACACAAAATAGTTATGGGAATGCTAGCATCTTTCATTTTTGACACAAGAGCTCCTGTAGTATGTGCAGTGTATTCTGCAGTCCTCCCTTTCTACAACTGAATCACACCCTCAGGACTCAAACACAAGGTAGAAATGGGGCTGCCCATGTTGGCCTCTCCTGTAGCACCTGCTTCAGGGAGTCACATAGCTACAGTGTAAGATTTATTTCAAAGGTGTTCTCTGAGAATGGTCTTTCAGATGAGTAAGCTGGGCAAACCCAAGTATATTCAGTTTGGAAGTACATGTGAGAGACACAGGCATCTGTACCGTAGAAGAGGAATAAGAGACTAAGCTTTAGGTCTCAGGGCTAAAGCAGGTAAGCACAGAACTCAGTGTATTGCTGAGTGAGAAATAGCAATACAGATATAAGAAACTGCAGAGTTGAGGGCCTGAGGACAGACCTTAGGATGTTCAAAAGTATGGATGCTTAAATTAGCATGTCTAAGGGGGCAGATTATATTTGTTCAAAGTAGCTTCAAGAACAGCTCCCATCTTATATGTTTTTCTCACTGCATGAATTTAGTTCTCTCCCCCTGGAAGGGTGCCCTGTAGTCCCAAACATTAAAACTATGTGTCCTTTATGATTCTTTTACTAAAAATGAGTTTACAAATTGAGTGACATTTGTTAAAGGATAGTAAGGTAGCATTTACTTCAGGTCATTGAAATAGGTTGATGATTAATATTGTCGACAAAAGGGACTAGATTCAGAAGCCCCTACAGGAGTCACTAGATTATGAGGACACTAATTTCATCAATAAATGAGTTAGTCGGTAAAAGGGATAGTAGGTGGTCGGGCTTAACAGGAGGCAATGGACCTGAGGGTCTTGACCTTGAAGACTGTATCTGGTCTCTGGCTCCTTCCACTGTGGCTCTCGCCCTGCTTTCTGCCTTCTGGATGCTATGAGTGTAGCAGATTTCTTAGTCCACACCCTCCTCTGTGAGGCTTCTGTCTTGGAACTATGACCATAGATTGAAACTTCTAAAACCATGAGCCAAGATGAACCTCGCCTAAAATGTCAGGGTATCAGGTAGTTTTGCCCAGTAATGAGAACTTTGCCCAGGCAGGGGGAATTATTACAATATGAAATTTGTAGTCAAGGAGATTTGGGTCAACTCTGAATGCATGACAAGCAAGTGGGAATTTACAGCTAAATATCATCATGAGGATCAGTAAATAGAAAATTCTAATCTTGAGGAAGGGAGATTCTGAGTAAACTAATCTAATAAGATTTTTGCTGAAACAGGCCAGGATAATCAGGTATCACTTGGGGAACTGTGGCAGATGAAGAATCTGATTAGATATTAAAGACAATCAGAAACTGAAAAAGGAGTGAGGAGTCCTACTGAACTAATTTATCTGCTTCTTGCTAAAATTACCACAGAAGAAAACACAGAGATGGGACAAGGAGATTTAAAACCCCAAATATGGACAAAGTGAAAATCTTTATCAATTTCAATCAAATGATAAAATCAATGTTTTATGACTTCCAAGATTGTTCCTTAAAGTTCATGTTTCTCTTCCATATTTGGTGGCGGCGGCCATGTTGGGAGGAATCCAAACTGTCCCACACTGGGACCACATGGAGGGGGCACAGAAACTGTATACAGAAGAAAAGTTTCTACTCCTTCCCTGGTTGCTTTAGCCCCTGCTCTTGCCATCCTCTCTTGCCACCCTCACCAGTTACTAATCCATAGAAACTAGGAAAGATAGTATGATGCTCTTGTGATTTTGGCCAATGTGACTGGGTACACAGGAATGCATGATGGAATCAGCAGAATGAAGGGATTCAGAGCTTATCCTGAGAAATCAGAGGCAGTTCTGGGAGTAAAGAGATGTCCATGAGGCTAGGAGGAAGATGGAGTGACTCAGGAGGATGACAAATGAAGAGGGGTGAATGAGGGTCAGAATAATGTTGCTAAACAACATGGTAGCCTAACAGCCCTCTCCTACTCCGAGATACGCCTGCACCCTGTCCCAGAGGAAGATCAGCTGCTTTTCTTGTTGCTGAGACAAAGTACCTGACTCCAAAATTTCAAGGAGGAAAGATTTGTTTTAGCTCGTAGTTTGTAGATGTTTCAGTACACAAAATCAGCTGGCGGCAAGGCAGGGTGGGACAAGAACAAGAGCGCATGCAGTGCAAGACAGCAAAAGCAACGACGGAGAATAAACAAGCCTCCTTCTGACCCTTATATTGTACCCAGTCTATGGGTATGGGGGTCGTGCCAGTCTAATCAGTGGACTAATCCAGCAATCACCCACCCTAAACCCAGCACTCCTAATCCCAGCACTGTACTATGAATCAATCACAAACTCTAGCTTTAACTTTTTAAAAAGTCCACATGAGGCTTTGGAGGAAATCTAAATACAGACCATGCGAAGAGTAAGGGAAGGTGTGTGAGAGAAGCTCAAAGCAAAAAGAGGAAGGCTTGCTTTCATAAGGACAGAGTAAGAAGGATTAAGAAGAATTTTGGAGGAGAGACACACAGAGCACTCAAGAAAGGCGCTATCCAGGCTGAACCCCAGGGAGAGGAAAAGGAAATCCAGGGCTAGCAGCACCAGCTAGAGCATCACAGTACAGAAGAGCCAGGGCAGGAAGTGATACAAAGAGATGCCAGTGACCTGAGGATGTGGCCTTGTGGGGACACAGCACTAGCTACGTCACAGTTACGGGTACTTTGGTTACAGGTGGGAACTTGAAAGTCCAACCCAGGAAGCAAATGAAGCAAGACTGATTGAATGAGATCTGAGTTCAGCAGATAAGAAGACGTAGGCGAGGTCTGAAGGCCAATCAAAAGGGCTTGGTGTTGTGCTATGACAGTCTCAACCACTGTATAAATTCAAAATTCACTGTATGAATTTCAAAATTCATACATTGAAATTCTAAATCGCAGTGCCTTAGAATGTGACTCTATTTGGACACTGGGCCATTAAAGAGGTATTTAAATTAAAATGGGGTTAAAAATAAAAATTTATCAAAATGGGGTGCATAGCATGGATGGACTCTAATACAGTATGACTCGTGTTCTTTTTTATTTATTTTTAATTTATTATTTATTTGGTTCAGTGTCTTGCTCTGCAGCTCACACTCATAGTGATCCACCTGTCTTAGCTTCCTCTCGCTGGGATTACAGGCATGCACCACCATGCCTAGGGTTCTAGGGCCAGCACAGCATGCAGTACCAGGGACCAAACCTGGGTCCTTGAGCTTGCCAGGCAGGCCAAGGAGGCCTCAAAATTGAAAAACCCTGCTGATATCCTGACAAAAAAGAAATTCTGTTGTCTAAACTACCCAATTTATAGTATTTTGCTATGAAAGCTCTAACAAGCTAATAGATACATTATTTTCTCCAATTATTTTTCTCTAAATCCTTTAGTCTTAATGTTTTCAAGAAGTCTCTAAATTTTTTAAAAGTAGAAAGCTTCACTGTCTTCAAGACACTGCTCAATTTCTATTATAAGGAAAATTCATCATGCTTACTTAATACATACCAGAAGACTGACAGGAAACATGAACAGGATCTTAGGACATACAAACAAATGAAAAGGAGTGACATGAAATGCTTGTATTAAGGGATCATTTTGGCCCTAGTGAGGCCCTTAGTTAGGTCTTGCCCCAGTGTTTGGAAGACAGGTTGGCAATTTCTAAGCCGTTATTCCAGATAAGGTAACCCAAGGCTAACACTAAAGCTGCTACAAGAGCAGGGGCCATTCCTATTTTGTGGTGCCTGACGCTTATAAATTTAGGATTGGAAACTCGCTTTAAGAAATGGACAGAAACTACAAATACAACTTAAGTACAATATAATGCTTACTAGAAAAGGGAAAGTAAATCACAAAACCAGGCAACATTACAAAGGTTGACAAACAGCACAAACATCACCTGGCTACAAAAACAGAAAGCTGAGGTAGTTCACACATCTGATGGTTAGAAATATTTTTCCACAGGTCGATTTGTGGAGCCGTGGTATCTGCTATGGTTTATGGCTAGTTGTCACTCGAAAGTCTCATGTAATCATGGGGCAGGGACTTCCAGAGTTTGAGACTTGACTCATGATCCACTAGGATTATGTGTTTTAGTACTGAAGGGACTATGGGTCTGAGTACTTCTAGGATTATGAGTATAGCCTAAGGTGGATAGGCTGAGGCGGAGAGCCTGAATGCAATATAAAGAGAGGCAGAGAGACAGACTCAAGCTGTTGCTCTCTGCGCCCTGGTTGTTCTGTTGCCTCCATCACCATATTGTTGCTGTTCCACTGCCATGAACTGCTGCTCTCTGCCATGTGCCTCTCTGCCTTGGAGCCAGCTGAGTATGGACTGAAACCGCCAGTCACTGTGAGCTAAATAAACCTTTCCTTCCTTCATTTTGGGTGTTGGGTAGTTGTCCCAGCAATGAGAGGAGAGTAACTAAGACAGTATCCAACTTCATTTTTCTGGCATCACACACATATGTCCTATGTGAGCAGGGGAGAGTGTGACAGCTCACACCTCTGCAATGCTCAGTGACACAGTGGATTAAAGAGTTCCTGGCACTGCATCTATATCAAGATGGTGAGCAGTGATGTCACTGTCCAATTCACCTGAACTAAAGGCATCTGTAGTTCCAGCTCTCTCCGAATGCTTCTATCTCCAGCTCCAGCCAACACAGGGAGGAATAACAGAGCAGTCCTGTGTGAAGCAAAAAGTGGTCACAGATTACTTCTGTGATATCTTATTTTTGCAATACTCTGGGAATACCTTGCTAAAGCCATAGCCAGAGCTTTCAAGGACGCATGCTAGTAAGGGGTCCTCAAGTTTATTTATTTAAATTTTATGTACTTGGGAGAAGGTCTCACTATGCAGGTAGGATTCCTAGTGATCCTCCTATTTTCAGCTTCCCTAGCACTGGGATCGAAGGCATGTGCCACCATACCCAGTCTCAGTGGCCTGCTCAAAATGCTTGGGGGCAGGGCCTCCTTCACAGCATGCAGTACTAGAGATTGAACCTTGGTCCCTGTGCTTGCCTAAGTAGATGCTTAGTCCACTGAGCTATCTGGCCAGCCCTTAGCCCTCTGATTTATACCTCATTAGCGTTAGGGTAAATCTGTCTCTGTGCAAAGGGGAGGAAAAGATTATGTGGGTAAATATTGTGAAGTAAAAAATGACAGGTTATAGTTCAGATATTTCAAACACTGAAAGACAATAACACTGGAGAACATATCACATTTCTTTTTTAGAATATGCACTAAAATTAAAAGTGATCCAGATGCAGAAATGGAAGGATAGAAAAGTAGATGGATGATACTCTTCCACATTCAAGCACACCAGCCTGGGCACTTGGGGAGTTGGGCTCTTTCTAGTGTCCCATGTGTTTTTTATGTATGTCTCTATTCCTCCCATCGGCTTGTGGTTCATTGTGAATTAAGAAGCTGCAGTGATTCCATGAGCATTCTACCCCGAAGGGTGAAGGGAGCTTTCCCTGAGCTCCTTGAAATTACTCCTTACTCTCCCACCCCATGCCATTGGTAGCAGTTAGTTCCTCACATGGGTTCATCTCACTGTCAGGGAGGCTGGGAAAGTCTTTACTTCCATGGCCATGCGTGCCACTGAAAATCAGTTTCCTTATTAAGAAAGGAGAACATACCAGAGACTGGGAAATTAGCTACCTCTGCAGTAAATCATTGATACAGAATGTCAGAGAAACCAGATAGCTCTCACCTCAGCTTACAGATAACTGCAGTGACAAAAATACACAGCAGTCAGGCTATAAAGCTTCACAGTTTTACAGCAAGGTATATTTCTCAAACGGAGCCTTCCCCTCCAAGTTACACAGGCTGAGTTGGAAGATTCCCAAAGTTGCCCTTCGTGCCACCACAAGCTGAGTGGCCCTGCTGGACGAAAGACCCCTTCACAGTCACTGGCTGGTTCTCCAGGTGGCCCCTCCCTTGGCATCAGTTATTTGCATGTGAAAGTACAGTTGCTCTGCTGGTCACAAAGTAAAAAGCGGGCCTACACTGCCATGGCGAGTAAAGATTTCTCTGTCCATCCAGGTTGCTGGCTCGCCCATGCCCTGTTCCGTGGCTCCATCAGTCATCAGGTGCGCTCTATTTAGGGACCTAAGTAGGGGCCTGTGCTTCCCATCACCCAGGCCAGCACTGTTAGTGTCACGGTCACATCACGGACATCTAACCTTCAGCACAATGTTAACAGTACTGGGGAGTTGCTGTGCGACACATAAGAAACCGTCTTATCTCTACAAATTCAATAGGCATTGCCTTTCCGCCCCACCCTAGGTCCAGAGCCAGTTCAACTAATGAGCTGCTTGAAGTGAAGAGAGCCTTGGATAAACATCTCTGCCCGATAAGGGCTGGAAGTGAATAAAGCGCAGAGGAAGCTTTATGTAACTCTCCCTGACCACGTGGGCTGGGACACGAGCATTTCTCGGGCCTTCAGCTCCACACCGCAGAGCACCTTTAGCGCTCTAGCTCTCTGCCCTTCACCCCACCCCAAGGCCTTTTCTGAGCCTCCAATCTTCTGTAATATGCTACGTGAGCCTCGTAATAAATCTCTTCTTAGATGGATATAGACATATATGAAAATCAATTCTGTTTCTCTAGACAATCAGGCCTAATAAAGGATTCATCTTTTCAGCCCAGCCTTCTGGTTTACCCATCGACCTGGTACAATGTATCCTCCTCTGAGGACTGGACTAAAGTCCAAGGATCTTTTAAGCTTCAAGGCCCTATATCAATGATGACAAACCTCCTAGAGCCCCACTGCAGCACACGTGCCAGAGGTTCACCGCCGATGCCCTGTACCGCCCGACTGCTTCCTCCCTCATTCTCGTCTCGTACCCCCTCCCATCCCGACTGCGCACCTTCATGCACTCATCAGCTCTGGACACACTCACCTTGCTGTCTACCATACTTGCCAAGTTCATGATTGGAGACTCCCCAGGTGTCTGCTCCACCTCCTGAGTGTTTCTCCACACCTTCTCATCAAGGCGGACCTTCTTCTCACTACTATGTCCCTCTCTTCCCCTGCACCATGTTCCTCCAAGGCCCTGGTACAGCAGAGTTTAGTTGTCCCACCCTTGGACTCACAGGGAGGGAGGACTCGGACTAGCTCATAGCTGCACAATGAGCAAAAGCAGCAATATCAGCTTGAGAGATGCACATACCCCGTATTTATGTCATAAACTGATGGGATGAATAATTTTTATTAGGGTAATTTTCTCACTCAGGTTTTAAGGTGAGCATTTCATCTTTACTAGCTTGCATGATAAAATGACAACTCAGAAATGTAAGCTTAAAGGGGAAGTTAGGAATGGAGAAGGAAAATATGTAGTTCTGCCTTTGATCTATTTAATTTGGGTTGATGATGAGCTCTCCAGCTGACCTTTTATGTCTAGGAGCAAGTAGCAATGGATTGAAGGAGAAATTTCCAGGCGAAGGCAGAAGATGATTTGTGCATAATGATCTATTTGAAGATAGAAGTTAGCCTGTCTTTAATTGGGAGGCTTAGCTATAATTTCTGCTTCTGATAAAAGGTGAAGGAAGTGTTTGAGAGGATTAACTTTTTTTTTTTTTTAAATCTCTTCAGGGTAACTTTCTGAGGCTGGCATGAAGGAAGAAGAGTCACACACTCAACTGATACTGAAACACAATGATATGGCTCCCTATAGATGTAGGTTCTAGAGTCCCAAATTATTAAGATTTCTGATTATCTTTCCCATTTTCCTTCAGATTATGAAGGATAAGAAAATCTCATTATCTTTTGAAATAGAGCTTTGTCTTTAAACATACCCGAAGTCCTAAGCATTGCCTATTCCTGATGTATCCTCCAGGAGCATTTTTATTTTTAGCTTTGCTTCTTGCAACTAAAAAGTTTAGTTCATTCCCTGAGGAAATGTAACAGCCTTCTCCTTGGGAAAGAAACCTAGAAACATTTGTCCTGAGTGATGTATCCCTCATCTGGTGTGTGTGCATGCAGATTCTACTGGACATTTCCAGGGCACTGTTTGACATTCAAAGGTAATGTGTAAAATTGAGTAATATGGTACCTTTGTCACACATTAAAGTGATGCGAGCCATCCTTGAGCTAAGAGACACAAGGTATTTGATTTCTCCCATAGCAAGAAATTATACCCAATAACACATGCTTGGTAATTACAAACCTTTGCATGGGCATCAATGCCATATGCGTGATACACCCAGTGGCACCATTTCAAGGTTGCAGAGTTACATTTTGTGGGCGAATCATTTATAATCGCCACTGCCACTGCAGCCTTGTCTGTTATCTTTGCTCTCCATGTGTGTTTCTGCAGCAAATTTGAAATTTGCTAAGTGGTTTCTTTAAAATGCAAGTTAACTCTCGGATGTTTGAGCTATTTCTTAAAGAGTATGAAAAACATCTCCGTGTACTTTGGTAAAAGATTAAAACAAGAGAGAAGCTAATAAAACCTTTTTGTCCATGACGTATAACAGTAAAATAGCCTTTTCACAGTTGTAAAACATGATGTTTTCAAATGTTTCCACCAGGTCATTTTCCCTCTCTGAATTAGGAGGAATCTAATGAAATGGTACAGCTTCGATGTTTGTATTTGCCTAGTCCTTCTTGTTCACATTATAAGACTCATGAAGGATTCTTTCTTTATTCACAATTTTCTTTTCCTTTTCAATTGATCTTCACTTTAATCTTGTTAAATACATACTATACTGGAAAGGCAATAGCCAAATGATTAAAAGCACATATCTTTAGAGCTAAATTTTATGAGTCCAGGTTCAAATCTTGGGTCCACTATTCCCTACAGCTGAACATCCCTTAAGTTTTCCTTATGAGTAAGGACCATAAAGCAGAGACAATAGAAGCATCATACTGGGTTCTTGTTGGAATTAACACAAGTAGCTGATACATAATATTATAGTTTAGGTCTAAAATGCCCCCTCCAAGAGTCATGGATTCAGAAGTGGACCCAGGTTGGAAGAGGTGGGGGACAGATCTGCAAGTGTGTTTTTTGTCATTGGTTCTTACTCAGCCCCTTTGCTTTTCGGCTGCCAGTGGGCAAGCAGCTTTTTTCTGCTAGGACTTTGCGCCATCCTCTTTTGACCTTGGAGCCAAATACCTACCCATGGAGTGACTACTCTGAAAACTGTGAGTGGAGTCAGCCTTCCACCCTTTAAGGTGTAGGCATCAGTAGCTCAGCGATGGGAAATGGACCAGTGCAGACAGTTAGTACTGAGCATGAGCTCATTGCTGTGATTGTTCTTGACCATGTAGCTTAGCATCAAGTGAAACTGCTGTGCCAGTGGAGTTTGAAGAGGTTTAACATGCTGCCTAGGGAAGCCCTCACTCACAAGCTGTAAGCCCAGTGTGGTAGTAATTTCCCCTGGGACTCAGAAGATCAGGATGCTCACATCAATGTGCACAGTAAACACAAGGCTTGGGAGGCTTCACATGAAGTAAGGTCTGTACTGCAAACAAGACTAGAGGCCACGCATGTTTCATTCTGGTGAAGAATTTGTGCTGCACCTGGTGGCACACCTGTAAGCCCAGGACTTGAGAGGGTCAGGCAGGAGGAGTGCCGTGAGTTTAAGGCCAGCCAGGGTTACTAAGTGATTTCAAGGTCAACTGCATAGTAAAACCCTTGTCTCAAAAGTATTGTTTAACTTTGTCCATATTCTATCATTCTGTGTGCAGCTGAATTTAAAGGAAGTGGACTAATGGATTTGGCAGAAAAATATTAGCACAGCCCAGTGTTCACAGTGTGGCATGGCATGCGTGCTCCTGGCTGCTGCTACCTAGATGTATGGTGAGAAGGAAGAGAAAATGTAGTGCAAAAGATGTGAAAGGTTTAGAGTTTCATCAGAAAGGGTCCAAAGAGAATATGGCTGCTGGGAAAATTAACATTAAAAGGAAGCCTAAAGGCCAGCCAGATAGCTCAGTAGATTAAAGCACCTGCTTAGGCAGACACAGGGACTGAGGTTTGATCCCTGGCTTGCCATGCCAGCCCTGGGGTGCGCTGAGATGGCCAATGAGACTGGGTATGATGGCACGTGCCTGTAATCCCAGTGCTTGGGAGGCTGAACACAGGTGGATCATGAATTCAATCTATGTAGTGAGACCCTGTACTAAACACAAAAATAAATAAATAAATAAATAAATGCCAAGTGCTTTGCATAAGTACAATAGGAAAGACGTTTTGAAAGCATCTCAGGAAACAAACCCCACTCAGACAGGTTTCCAGGGGCAAAACAGTCTCCTCTAACAATGCTTATTCTGGAATGCCTAGGGAAGAATTTTCCTGAGCTCAACCATCTAAGCTCCCAGATAGCACTACAACTGTGGGCAGGTGGGCAGACTATACAAACTTGTAGCAGACCTTGCCATCATGCACATGGTGGGGTTTTTTGACACGCAGAATGCAAAAGTTATGGGTCATGAAGGCTTCCACTTGGATTTTAGAAGAAGGCTGGGAGGCTCGACAAAAATGTGTGTCCATTCCTGCCAGGAGGCCATAACTGTATGAAACTAAGAGAATAAAAGCAAAGGTAACCTCAGAAAGTCAGAGATGCCAGGCATATACTGAAGAAGTTCCAGGAAGAAAAACAAGCCCAAGAAGGAGACCATGGGAAACTGAAAGAGCAAGGTTACAAGACCTGAGTTGCCCTAGCCCTTTGGAGCTCACATATCACCCCCATGTGCTCCAGGTGCTGTAGATGGAACTATTATACTAACCATTTGCCATACTGGCTTTCAGTCTTGCTTTGGCCTAATTCCTCCCTATTCCCCTATTCTCCTTTTTTGGAAGTGCTTACTGTGTGCCATTGTATGTGCCACTGTCTATTGGAGATATTGAATCTTCTTTTGATTTTCATAAAAGCTTAAAGTTAAGAGTTTGCCTTGATTCTCAGGGGAGACTTTGAACTTGGACTTTTCAGCAATGCTGGGACAGGACTGTTCTGTAATGCTGGCCAATTTTTAAAGCTGAGCTAAACACATTGTGCACAATGAGCTGAATATGAACCTCTTCAGGGGTAAGTGTTACAATGGTATGACTCAGCTCTCAGATGTCACCAGATGTCATATGTTCAGAGGCAGGGCCCTGCAGAAAGAGGAGGATCATTCTGCCACCACCTGAAAGGGTACATTTTTCTCATGGCTCCTTGTCTCTGATTCCTAGTTGCCCAAGGAGAGGAACTTTTCTCTCCCAGACCCTTATGTTCTAGTCTTTCTGCCTTGGAGCCAACCAACCATGAACTGCTGAAACCATCAGTCAAAATAAGCTTCTCACGTAAAGCTGTGGGTGTCCAGTGTTTTGTCCCAGCCATAGGAAAGTGATTAAGACATATAATAATTGCACAGTATGAGTTGTACTTCTATAATCAGTTTGCAGATGAGATAACAGCGCTAGAGAGGTACTGCAAATTTCCCAAGATTATACTGCTAGCAAGTGAGTGACTGACCTAGAATTTAAATACAGGTGTCAGGCTCTGACTCTGACTCTGGAGGCCAGACTCTGAGATCTGCATTACACTTTAGAAAAGAATAGAAGAAGACAGATTCTCTCATGCAGGATGACAAAGGGGACCAGCATCAATATTGAATGACAATTTTCATGTTGATAAATATTTATAATTCTATGGAACTTTTTGAGTGCTAGATTTTAGTAGGAGTCTATGCTAACATTAAACCTGTGCATTACTGAGCCAAACTTAGCTTTTCACTAAATTCCTTCCTCTGAAGCCCACAGCCAAACTACCGTGGCTACATTCCTTTGCTCTTAGAAGTCCTGTGTCACTAAGTTTTGGCCAGTGAATGGTGGGCAGTCCACCTGCTTGTTACCAGCTGACCATATAAAATTGGCCATATCTACTTGTTCAAATGAAAGAGCAAATTGATTTTTATATGCAAGATCTCCCTGGTTTTTATTAGTATATGTTTGTGGCACATCATGTTTACTTTATTCTGTGGAATTGGCACCTGTGCATCACACATTTCATTCCTTCAAACCTCCTCTCCTTCTGCTCTCTCCTCCCTTTCTTCATCTCATGATCCCCTTCCTATACTTCCAATTATCTTTTCCTTTGCTCTTTATTTTCAGTTTGCATTTCTCCTATAAGAGAAACCATACAACATTTAAGTTTGTGCTTCTGATTTATTTTACTTAACATTATGGCCTAAAAGTGCATCCAATTCCCTGAAAATGGCTCATGTTTGTCTTTCTGGCAGAGTAGTGCTTCATTGTGTGTAAACAGCACATTTTCCTTATCCACTCAACCATTGATGGATATATAGGCTGCTTCCAATTTTTAAATGTAGAAAATCAATTCTTTTTAACATTGACCTGGAGTTTATCAAACTATGACATAAATTCTTAGACCATGATATATATTTTGGAGCCTTTGTGCAGAAATCAATCTCAACCCATGTAGTCCAAGTTAGAAAAATGGTTTAACAACTGTCAATATGATTAAAGTTTTCTGAGAGATAAATACTAGCAATCAAAATGATTAATTTCTATTTGATTGATGTTCTGGCTTGTATCTAGATGTCCCCTCAAAGCCTCATGTGCTTGTAGTGGAGTTTTTGGGGGTAGGAGTGACTAGATCATAGGTGTAGACTGATAGATTAAGGGTGTGATCATTGAACCAATCTACCACTGCTTCACTGTAGTTCTGAGTGTAGCAGAATAGATTTACTGAACACAGAGCCCCACCCTGGGTGGCACCAACCAATGGGCTCATAGCCTGAATAGAATATAGAGGAACAGATGGAAGGCAAGGTTGCTGCTAGGTGCTGCCTGCCAACATCATGGACCGTCGCTCCTCTTCCATGTCCTTAGCCATACCACGCTGCCTTGAAGCCAATCAACTATGGACTGAAATTTCTACAAACTGTGAACTAAAATAAAACTTTTCTATTTTTAACTTTGAATGTCAGGTAGTTTGTCCCAGCCATGAGAAAACAGATAAGACAACTGACATGAGATAATTTTACAAATGAATTTAAATGCAAAAGTATATATCAAATGTATTAATTACTGGATAATTATCTGAGGCATTTGCTTAATAAAAGGAATTATAAGACAGTTTAGAGCCACAGAACAGCCTTATCACAGGTAAAGGTTCCCATGTACCAGTAATAGAAGGATGTGTTTTAAGAAATCAGGAGGCCTCAGGCTGAGAGTCCCATTCCTGGGTTATAATGATGCACGTTATCTCCAAGTCTAGAGCTACTACCTGCATGACCATATGTGGCACACCTCTCTATTAGGGAGTGTGAATCTTTTCATGAACATCTCTTAGAATGATCTGGTCACCTAAACACATTACTACTGATGACTGGCCTTAGCAAGTAAAACCTCACAGGTGCCACTAGAACTAGGAGCAAACCACCTAATTACCCTAAATAACTTGAAAGATCACTTATTTTCAACCAAAATCTTCTAGAGGATTGGTCAAGGGGTACTGCCATACTCCAGAGTACCCAAGGTTAAAAACATCTACTCAGTCCAGCTGAGATTAATAAAGGCTACTATAGCCCTAATGTAATTTCATCTTTCTATAAATTGTCTAAAATAGAATAGTGGTGTGATTTGGTGGGACTATACAGGAATTGCATTGCTTTTGGAAACATAACTTGATATAATATGAAATTTCCAAATAGTAAACTGTCATTATGTTTTTCCATAATCATATGACTGGCAATAACCAGAATTTGGTAGTCTCTAAACTGAAGCATGTTTTTATCTTTAAACTACATGGAGATTAGGTTATAGACAGGTAGAAGAGCATATTATTCTTAATAAGTAGCTGTTTACTGATGTGTGCATGAAAGTGATGGTGCTGAGCTACTGGGGGATTAGGATCTGGAAATAATGGTGTAAAGATGCTGAAATGGTGGCTCAATCATTTATACCTTTGCTGAGTGTTACAGCTTATGTCTCGTTGTCCCCCCTAAAGCCTTATACAGCCGTGGTCTAGACTTCTAGAGGTTGCGATTAATTCATGATCCAATGCTGAGATTGCGGCTGTGAGTGTTACACCCACCCCAGGGTGATAGCCTCCTTGCTGCAATATGTGGAAAGGAGAGGGGTGGGGCATGCTCACTGTCCCTGCTCCTCCCTTTTTGCTCATTGCTTTTGCTGTTTTGGTCACCGTGAATGGCTGCCCTCTGCTGTGTGCTACCATCTCTTGGAGCCAGCCACATATGGACTGAAACCTCCAAAAACTGTGAGCTAAATAGACCTTTCCTTCCTTAATTTTAGGTGGCAGGTATTTTGTCCCAGCAGTAAAAGGAAAGTAATGGAGACACGGAGTTTCTTGAAAGCATTGGAAAGAGTTTCCTTCTAGAGAACTCCATTAGCAGTTAGATCTTGAATATTCTATCATTATATTTTAGCAAATACAGCTAAAAGTGAGCTATTTATATGAATATATACATATATTCACATATTTCCCAT
>PVKN010010251.1:0-22856 GCA_004027915.1 Capromys pilorides
GGGTGGCTAAGACAGGACAATTGAAAGTTTGAGCCCAGCCTGGGCAACTTAGCAACTTAATGAGACTATGTGTCAAAACAAAAAGAGATGGGGTGTAGCCTGGTGAAAGCCCTGGATTCAGTTTTCAGTACCAAATAAAAAGCAAGCAAACAAAGAAACAAACAAAACAAAACAAAAAACATGATCTCCAAATATAAGATCACATCAAAGGTATTTGAATTTAGGACTTCAAAATATGAATTTTGAGGAGAAACGATTGAGCACATAACATATTTATCAGATGTCTCCAAACAAGAAAAGTTTACATGCAATCACTCACCTCTCTTCTGCCTCCCAATTTTATCAATATTTGATCTACTCTAATTTTTCCCTACTATTTGACTCTGATACTTTTAAAGTTTATATAGATTCTATTCCAGTGTATATGTTTGGGGATCCTAATGGTGCCTAAAGCCCTAATCTGACTCCACTCCTTTCCTGTTCCCAAGCTGGCTTTCCTACTTGCCATGCCTTTAAAATTATAAAACAGAAGTGATTGCTGTGACCTGGAGTTTCATAACTCTATGCCACAGGAAGCTGCTCCATGCAGTCTCAACAAGTCTTTTCCTAGTACAGCCTGTGGAAGGCAGTGGAGGCTGCTTTGTGCGCACTCCCCCCCCTCCCCCCCACCCCAGAAACCTCATGAGCTGAGTTCAGATGATCTGTTTCCTCCACAAAAGGCAGAGTCAGCCCTGCCCAAGAGATGTGCTTAGAAGATCAGATCTGGGTGATGGCACAGAATTGCCACCAGAATAAATGCTACCACCTGGTCACTTTCAAGTAGGATTGATGCAGGTATTTTGCTTGGCTTGGAAAGACCAGAAAAACAGTGTTGTGTCTCATGCACCTGTAGCCATATGCCTTGTCTTTTCTAGTTTACCTCCCCATGATGCTATGCAGGGGGTGTAGAAAGGAATATCCAAAAGGATCCAAACAGAAAGAATGCATTGAAGTTGGAGTTTCAAACAGTATTTAAATGGAGGCCCCAGGAAACCAGGAAGCATATTAACATTTCTCTTGAAGCTCAGATCCTAGTAAACCTTGTAAATCCTATGCTTCTATGTTTCCATTGTTAAATCAATGGTACTGCTGCCAAATGGAGTCACTCATCTCAGTCCAATTCCATTCCTTTCATGCCTTGGAATCTAAGTGTAGAAGTAAATCTTATATGGTGCACATAGGCACAGTACATGCGTTCATTAAGCACACATACTATGGAGAAGTCTGACTCAATTAAAGTTTCTTTCAAGAAAATGCTTATTTAAATTCAGCCTACTTTTTGCCAAAGGAAAAGGGTTATTTTAGGATAATTGCATAGTGGGGTGAGCTGTGCATGCTTGCTGCTGGGCAGCCTAACTGTTTCTTTACTTTTCCTCGCATGGCCTTTTTTTTTTTTTTTTTAATCTTCAACTGCAGAGATGAAGTAACAGGGCTAATTAGGTCAAGAGTATGGTCATGAGGCTTAAGGGCTAAGAAGAAACGCAAAGGAGAATCCTCAAGGCATGATGCTGAGCCCAGGAAAGAGGGCGGACAGAGCTGAAAGCCCCTCATTTTGAGACTGCTGAGTATTAGACCCAGCAAAGACAACTAATGAGGGTCTTTAAATATCTAATTACAGTAAACAGGCTTCCCCTTTCCAATGAAAAGCTTCATTTATGCCTTTTCAGGAGTCAAGAGGAAAACCACCCTATAAATATGATGGAGGAAAACAGAGAATGTTCTGGCCAAATTCATTGCAACCTTGGGAGGCCTGTGACAACCCCAGGAAGCTAGAGATGAATATAACCTTACACTCCAACAGGGTAGCACTGGGACTGGTCCAGCCCATGGGTGTCTGTAAGGAGTCCCTGAACCCACCCATCCATCCTCTGCTTCTTTCTCTCCGTGTGCTTGCCAATAGTCCCTTCTCAGCTGGCTGCTGATGGTAGAGCCCAGCCACTGGTTTGTACCTAACGGCTTCGTTCTCAGTTCTGGGTTTCTGGGATAGTGGGCTGCATCCCACCTTGATCTTCCTGGATAGAGAGTGTCCCTCCTTCCAATAATCCTATACCATCAAGTAGCTCTCCTCTACCTATTGTGGAGTCAGGAAGAAAGTGTGAGCCCTCAGAAGATACACAGCGATGCCATCTTATAGATTTTCTATTAATTCTAGGATCTTTTTACCATCTCGCATAAGTGGTTGGAGATAAATGCCCAGCTCTAAGCCAGGGACTACTCAAGATTTACAATAAGTCCCTGCCTTACAGGGTAAGAGTTTCCTCATACAATTGATCTAGATATAATGTCCTGCAACTTGAAAACAATAATAAAACCACAAGAAAATTACCTTGTAATAAGATAATCGGAACTAAGCACAGATGAATCATTATCTATATAAGTAGTATAGGTGAATCTAAGTAGATACATAAAGACTAGATAATCTTGAAAACATTGGCTCCTGAATGAGTGATGAAGGGAACTGAGCTGGGTGTTGGAGGGGATTCATAAAGAGTAGAGGCCCCTGAGGTGAAAGGAGGTAGAGGATGGGAGTACCCTTAGTGCCTTTGCTTCTGAAAGGCATTAAGGTGAGCAAAGTACTATAGAGAGGCTGGGTAAGGGTTGAGCCATGGCATGCTATGTCCAGGGTCTAGGACCTGCTTTGGAAGCCCAAGTAAGAAATAAGGACCATTATGGCTTAACTGGCCTGGAGTTAGTTCCTTCCATCTTGTCACTTCCTGCACTTTGACTAAATAACCACGTAAGCACCCACCTTTCCATACAATAAGTCAAACAAAATTTGCCCTCCATTTCATTATAACCATAATCATATCTCATAATTACAATTCGCTGAACACTTGCTACACAGCAAGCACAGAAGTGGGCACTCTACATATGGAATCTCATCTAGCTTCCACCACAACCTATGAAATCAATATTACATGATCTGCTTGATTAAGGCAGAAGAGTATAAGAACTCACCCAGTGCCCTCCACTGCAGGCATCAGACCAAGAGTCACAGGGATCCTGACAGTGTGATTGCTGAGTGTGGCAACAGCAGCACAAGTTGCAGCTATCTTTCCACACTCATCCCTGTGTGTGCACAAGTACCTCTTCTGACTTTTGGGAAGCCCGGAGAAGGGGTGGATACTCTTTTCAGTTTAACCAAAACAAGTGGGCTCCAAGAACTCATATATTCACTCATGAAGACTCTTCCCTCTGGTTATTGAGTTCAGACCAAATAAAAGCAGGCCAAGGACACCAAACAGAACATTTACCTCATCCAAAACAAGATGTGGTTTTATAAAGGGCCAAGGTCAACCCACTAGCTGTTTTCCAACAGAAAAAATAAATATGTCAAACTTAACCCACATCTTTGGGGTTAAAAAAAAAACTATGAAAAATTTCTGCATGATCATTGTAGATCATTGACCTGGGCATTAAAATGACCTTTGATTTGTCTTCTCTCACAAACTCAAATGCATTTGCCACTGAGCAAGAAGACACACAGGCAGAAACTTTATGCTATTCATTGCCACCTATTCAGTAGTTTGCATGAAGTAGATGCCTAACAAGTGCACATCAAATGAGTCTCAGCCAAGCAGCTTCTATAAAAAATCTCTAAGAATCATACTTTGCAATTGAACCCTAAATATTAGGACACAGAAATGCCCCGAGGAAGGAAGAATGTCTTGTGTTTTTTGAAATATCCAGTAAAGCAGCTCAGACTGGTGTTTGGCTACAGCCTTTGTATACATGGCTATGACTTCCAGAATCCCATGCACTAATGGGGAACAAAGAAGGGAGCAGGATTCTTCTCAGTCTTTCCTAGAGAGGACATTCCTGCTGCTTCATAGGTGAGTAGCTACCATTCCTAAAGTCTCAAGTTCTGTGAGTTAATGTTGATTCCATCTTTGTTTGCAAAACACTGCAGCTGGTTTGCAATACCATAGAGGTCAGCCCAATGAGACAATAGAAGCCAGCTATGCTGCACATGTGGCGTGGAGCCACCAATCATTTGGAGTGCCATCCTCCCCACCAAGGGAAACTCAGTCAAGGCCTCCAAAACGTTCCACGATCAGGGCCATGTTTCATTAGGATATTGCTGGTATTTTAGGAGCTACAGAAGCTTAGAAAAAGTCAGTTCATTCATGAAATGTGAGCCAAATAACGCTGGTTGTATTAGTGAGCATTCTCGAGAAGAATAAAATTCACTTTAAAAAATATTTATAATTAATTTGGGGATATATTCAGTGGTCTAAGTGCCTGCCTGATAAATGCAAGGACCTGAGTTCAATCCCAGGTACCACATGCCATGCTGGCCACTGAAACCAGACATGGGGAAGCATGCCTGCAATCTCAGCACTAGGGAGGCTGAGACAGGAGGATCACTATGAGTCTGAGCTGCATAGTGAGACCCTGTGCCAAATAAACAAAAGATTAGAACAATTCTTTTAAAAATATGCATAATTATGCAAAGGGATTTAGTAGTAAATTTATAGAATCTGGCAGGAGAAGCCACAATGTTTTTGTGTGCTAGAAAGCCAGAGGATCTCAGTCCAAAAATAGGGAAGCCATAGAAAGAGAGAGATGAGCAATGCAGCATCAGCCTAAGATCAAAGGCCTAGAAGCTCAGTGGAGGCTCACTGGTGTGAGTCTGTGATGGAAGGCTGAAGAAACAGGAGGGCAGAGAGCAATGTGCGAAGGTGACTGCAGCAAAGAATGGGACCACTCAGGAAGGCTGCAACACTTCAAAATGGGCACACAACTCTCTACTTTTCCTTTTTTATTCCATATGGGCTACAAGCCTATTGGTTGGTTCCATCCACAATGAGGGTGGGTCTTGTTCTCTTAGTTCTCTGGCTTACATGTCAATCACCCACATCCACACTCAGAACTGTGCTGTACTAATAATCTGCTAGGTATTTCTTAATCCATTCAAATCAAGATTTTATGATTAATGTTCACAATGGTGGTGAGCTGCAGAGTTGCAGTAGCGCAACTATGACAAACCCCACAGCACCTTCTAGGTTACACAAAGGTATACACACCCTTCCCACTTACACATTGTCAGCCAAGTATTTAGCAGATACCTGTCATACACCTGACACTGGTCCTAATTCCACAGGTACAGCAGTGAGTAGTCACCTGAACTTGGAACTTACCCATTGCAAAAGGAGACAGATTATCAATCAGGGAATAAAGACATAGTGTGATGCCAGGGAAGAATGAGCTAAGTACCTGGAAAAAACAATAGACCACGAAGGTGGACAAAGAGGTGCTGTGTTAGGCAGAGAGGTCAAGGAGCTGTGATCTCAAAAGACTGCCTCTGGGCAAAGACCTGAATGAAAGGAAGTAATGAGCTTCATGCATCCCCAGGACAAATGCACACCTCAGTTACCACTCCTGCTGAGCCTTGGCCAGCTGGCCTGGGGGGTAAATCACTTTCAAACTCAAGTGTTAAATATACTTCCTTGGAGTAAATGTTCTCAGATTTGTGCTGACTTCAGGAGGCCAGCAGACTGCCTTGGCAGCAATTTTTAAAAATAAAATGAAAAGCAATTATGTTCCATCGCAGCAATTTACTTGGTAAAAATCTGGGGAGTAAGAAAAGGTAAATACATCCCCTTTCTGCCGGCATGCCTCCTGGGCCAGGGGCTTTCCTCACAGCCAGCAGCTGGCTCTGTTCCCTCCAGGACTTGGGCTGGCTGTCTGCATGGCCCTGGGTCTCAGAAATGTAGCCAGGAGTGAGTTACCCGGAGCATGGCCAACTGGGGCAGCAAGCACTAAAGACAAAGGAGAGCATCTGTGTGCCAGTCCCAAATATGCTGTTTTGTGGGCAGCCCGGTGCAGCCTCCCAGGCTCTCACAGGGCTGAACCACTGTCAAAAAAGATAAAAATGAACCAGTGATAGTCGTACACACGTGTATTCCCGACAACCAGGGAGGCCGAGGCAAGAGGATCATAAGTTCAAGACTAGTCTGGTCAACTTAGCAAGAACCTGTTTCTAAATTTAAAACAAAAAAAGAAAAAATAGAAAGGGGTGGGACAGGGTGCTGAGGATGTGGCTCAGTGCAAAATCCTGGCTTTGATCATAAATTCAAAAAAGAAGAAGATAAATATGATACACAGAGAAGGAAGGGCCACTGAAATCTGTCCCATGCTTACCTTGCAGCTGCGTGGCGCTCTCCTCCTAGGTACTGTGCTGCAGTCTTCTCCCTTGGCTGCCAAGCACCATCTCCAAAGTTTTGAATCCCCCCACTTTAACATTAGATTTTTTTGAATAGACACAAATAGTATATCTTCATAATAAATACAAAAGCCAAGGGCAGGAAATTAATGTAAAAATTCAGTGTCACTATTTAGCAATAGTTGCCTTTAACATGCTGCTGGGGATCCTTTAAGAGTTTTCCTTTCCCATTTTATTTATGGATCCATATTTTTAAACAAGCCATTGCCATACAATATGCCTTTTCACATAATTTCTCACTCGAGGAACCAAAAATATCTTCCTGGGCCTATGTAAATGACAGTTATCCAAATGTATTTACCAAATCATATTTAATGGCTGCAGAGAATTCCATTTTATGGCCCAGGCCATAATTTATTTGATTTTTTTCTGCCTGTTATTGGAATTTTCATTATTATAAACAATGCAGCTATGAGCACCGCTTACTCCTTCATTTAACAACTATTTATAGAGTGCCTTCTGTGGCTAAGTCTGAGAGCACATTCTTAATTATTCCCCGCGGGAGGATTTCTGCAAGTGGAATTGCCAGGTCAAAGCACAAACATGCATTTAAGGCTTTCGAAATAAGAATATTGGTCTTACTGCCAACTTGCCCCCAAAAGCTTGTTCCGACTTATATTTCCAACCCACTCTGAGAAGGAAGGTCTGTCTCCCTACTCTTTGCCAAATCAACACTTCTACTTTTTTTCTTAAATCAATTTTGTGGGAGAAAAATAATGTCTTGTTTCACTTTTCAGTCCTTTGTTGCTACCCAGCCTGAGCATTTTTCCATGTGTACTGGCCATTTAAAGTTCTCTTTTTGTGAATTGCTTTATTCATAGCTCTGATGATACATCTTAATTAAGTCTAGAATGAAGAGGAAAGAATGGAGAAAATTAATAATTATTGAGCACTTGTTATTTGTCAGACGGCACATACCACCAGTTCTGAGGGGGAACTGCATTTGTCCTCACAACAGGTCTATCACTGCCCTTGTTATAAGCTGATGATGCAACAGCTCTGAGAAGGGCACCTACCAAGGATGCCCAGAAACAAGAGCCAGGCCAAGGGCAAAAACTCTGCCAACGAGGGGTCTTTCCATCACTGTGCCCCAGAAAGTCTTCCTACTTGCCTTGCTTCTGATAAGGGAAGCCACACAAGGAACAGATCTAAGATGCTCTGGCCTTAAATATGGGGAGATTTTACTAGGACCAAATCTCACACTGATCTTGAGTGGCAACATTTGCTATCTCAGATTGTTATGCAATAAGCCAAACAGTTTTGAAGGGATATGTTCCTTCAGAAATACTCAGAAAGAATCAATATGCAACCATAGGATGTTATGATTTAGGCTTAAGTGTCCCCTGGAAGTTTCCTGTGTTTGGAAATGACTGGATCATGGGGACGCTGTACTCATCAGTGAATCCATCCATGGATAAGTTCAAGCTGAATGTGCCCTTAGCAGGAAGGGCCTACCTGGAGGTGGCAATGGAGGGCATATGTACAGGTTCCTACTCTTGCCCCTGGCTCCACTCTTGTCCCTCTCTGCTGCTTGGCAAACATAGGTTGGACAATTTTCCTCCACTACGCACTCCCACTACGCATGGCTGGAAATCATAGTCAAAATAAAACTCTTCTGCTTTAAACTGTGCATGTTGGGTATTTTGTCCCAACTGTGAGAAAGTGACCAAAACCACAGGTTTTTCCCACTGCTTCTGAGTGGCCGCAAAACCATCTAAGAAGTTAGGCATATCCTGCAGGGAGTCACAGCTTTCTGCTCATGTACACTTTCCTAAAGGAGCATAAACATGCTGAAAAGGGCATCATCCTGTCATGAGATCCACAGCCCTGGGAGGTTTTTCTGACCCCCACACTCCATGCAAGCTTCTCCTCTGCTTAGAACACAGCTCCTTTGTTCTTCCTCTGGCCTAATTCATACCTGTTGAGTTGCCACTGGACCCTTCTCCTAGCCTTCTGCTAGCCACCAATGACCACACTAGAGACACTGCTTGTGGGCACAGAATCAAGTATCTTAAAGCAAATAATCCAGTGTCATTCAGTACATTCACAATGTTGTGCCACCACCACTTCCATTTTGCTTCAAATTATTTCCATCAGCCTAAAGGAAACTCACCAAGTGCTCACTCCCTTTTCCTCTTTCCCTTCAGCCCCTGGCAACTAACAATCTAGATTTCTCTCCCATTGATTTTTCCTATTCTGAATACTTCATGTAAATTCAACCAAACTATGTGATTTAATTTGTGCCTGGCTCCTCCCACTGAGCACTGTGTTTTCACGGTTCAACCATGCAGAAACAAATGTCAGCATTACACTCAGTTCTATAGCTGCATACTGCTCCACTAGGCGGATGGCCCACCAGCCTGCTTCTCCATTCCTCTGTTGACGAAAACCTGGCATATTTTCACAGCTTGGTCACTGTGAGTGGTCTGCTGCTAGCATCTGTGAGCATCCACTTGAGTACCTGTTTTCGAATTGATATATACACGTATGGAACGCAGCGTGTTTATTTTGTTTTGTTACACCATCAGACCCTCAAAGGCAAAAATCTGGTCTTGCTTACCACTTTACCATGTCTAAGGCAACCAACTCTACAGTTTTCCAAGGTTGATGGAGCATGCCAAGACTTAGGACTCCAGTGATAAAACTGGGAGCATTGTGCACAAGCTGATCACCCCCCAACATGCAGTGTCTAATCTGAGATACGGGAATCATTCAATAAGAATTACGTTAATAAAAGATCCCTGTCATCTACTCAGCACTGACTAGAATATAATATGTCTTGGTATAGGGGGGCTCAGACACAAGGTTTTAACCAAGTAGGGTGTTTATAGTAATCTATAAAGTTATAGAAGCCTACATTTGCAGCACTGCTAAAGCATACAAAAAAAGGGGATATGGAGGTTTTAAGCAGTGAGACTATGGGTGGCTATAGCAGTAAGGCTATTTGACAAAATGTCCAAGAAGTATCAGAGGCTTTGCTACATGGCAAGGGAGAGGTGCCAAGGAGCCAGCACACAGGAGAGGGTCATTCCCTTCTACTGAAGGTGATCAGGCAGATCAGAAAGATTTCTAAAGAAATGAATGCCGTCTCTTTAGAGGAAGATAGGCTATGGAGAGTCACAGTGCTCAGACAGGGAGAAAGGTGGGTATGAAAGCTTCAGTTCTGCCCAGAGAATCCAGAGATGCAAGGCACCAGCAGCACACAAGACTCTCCTTCTCTCTGTACCATTAAGAACAGAGAGGGGAAGAGTTCTGGGAAAGGGTGACACAACTCTGAGCTCACAGGGATCACAGGGAGCCAAGAGTCTCATAGACCTGAATGTCCAGATGCTCTGAGTGGCATTGAAGGCAATATAAAAGATGAGGCTAGAAGGAAGAGCCTGAAGGTCAGAAGTGGCCTGGGACAGCAATCAACAAAGAAAAGGGTCCTCAAAGGAACGCTAGAAGACAGACACAGCCACGCATTCAGACACAGCTTCATGCATGAACTGATTTTTTTCTAAGCTGGCAGATTGGGACAATCTACACCCAAGCTTTTCCTCATGTCAATTTAGGTTAAGAAAACCCTACAGATATTGCTGAAGACAAAGACATGCAGGACAATGAAGAGCAGTGGCATTCTGAAGGCTATTCGCAGCTCCACCCCATGAGTGTGGTGACAGAGGCTCCATAGGCTGAAGGAATTTGCTCCAAGTTGTAAGGCTTACTCGTGTTTAACTACAGAAGCTGAGTCCTCCCACTGTGTCAAACAGGCTCCCTCAGGTCCCACTAACTCTTCCTTTCTTGGTATGCAGCAGTAAGTGGGGTCAAAGGTGACATTTCATCTTTCCCCTGGAGTCCTTCTGTCTGAAGAACACACGTTACCTGGATGTGTGTTCACAACCTTTTCCCACTACGCTGGAAAGGAGAAGGTCTTGAGCTAGATGAGGATGCCAAATTCATCATCCCTTGTCCCTTCTGACTTCTGACACCCTGTACCTACAAGACTTCATTTCTTTATTAGTGATCGGCGGTGCTGTGTTCAGAGGAGCTTTCCTATTCTGAGTCTTAATTTTGTACATTTCCAGTTTCCATGGAGACACTACATTCTTGCATTCTAAGAGTGCCACTGTAAAACAATGTGAAAACAAAGCAACTCCACAGAAATAACTCACTTTGGACATCACCAAGCAACACCTTCATCAACAGATAGGACCATTGTGCTGTGCTTCAAGATTAATTGCTAAGGCCAAGTTCCCTTCTTTCTTCCACAATCTGAGAAATGCTTTTGACACCCAACCTGGGGGACCAAGCTCACAGACACAGGAGCGTTCTCTAGGTCTTGCTGCTTCAATTATTACACCGCTGTTTTAATAGAGTCGAGAGGTAACTATGGCAACATTATTCCAAGGATAAATACCACAATATTGCCTTCAACTTTTTCCCCCACAAAGAAAATGAAGAATTGAGAACATGTAGAATTAATAGCATCACTTGTTAAAAAGCCAGCAGACAGCAGAGATGAGAACTCTCTAATTAGTGGAGCCTTTCTGGCTCAGTTTAACACTTGTTCTGTGCTGCACCCCCTACCAGGAAACCACATGGGTGGCTGGGTTTGGAATGCAGTAGCACTGAACTTGGGCCCCATTGGGCATCCAGACCTGGGTGGCTGGAAGGTCAACATGTTTCGCTGGGAGGCCCAGTGTTGTGTGCAAGGGAAATACCGACCAGCCAAGACCTGGAGGTGGGTCTCAACCAGCCACCAAGGTGTGTAGAGAACACTGAGGGGGAACTATTCATCACTGATTTCCCATTGCTTGAGACACAAAAGCAGCAGCCTATCTTTATGGTTGAAGGCATAGCCTTGGTGAAGTTGTGGGACAGTTCAGTGGTCTAAGCACCTGCCTGCATGTGCAAGGTCCCAAGTTTGATCCCAAGTACCACAGGCCATGCTGGCTTTGGAACCCCAGGTACTCGGTGCTGGCCCAAAACTGGGTGTGATGGTGCATACCTGTAATGCCAGCACTGGGGAGCCTGCGATAGGAGGATCACTACAAGTCTGAGCTGCGTAGGGAGATCCCCTGTATTGAAAACTGAATAAATAAAATCTTTAAAAGCATAGCTTTGGAAATCAGGCAGAGGAGCTGGAGACTCTGCATCTCCACATACTGCTATACTGCTATATGACCTTAAGCAAGTTACTCAAGTGCTCCAAGCCTTATATTCCTCATCTGATGAGTGTGGATGATGATCAGCCTCATGGCATTGCTGCAGGGATTCAAGAAAACATGGGTGTCTGCCAGTCTGCCTAACAAAACCCATTCCTCCTGGCCCCATTTCACATCCCATTCCTCAGTCTCCCTCTGATTGCAGCATCACTAAGACAATATGAGGAAAATGATGCATTCTTCTAGGCTGGCTTGCTAAAAACTCCTCCCTTCCCTGCTCTGCCAATGCTTCCTTCTCTGCTGCCCATTGATCAGTTCCAAGGACAACCTGATGGCTACGCAGGGATGCGAGCAGAGCCTCCATCAGCCTAAGTCTTAACTTCAGGTCTCAAGCAACCTGAACAACTGTGTCTTGTGCAAACCAGAAATACATACTTAAACTATTAACAATAAAATAAATATGTTGCTATGTGTTAAAACAAGGGGTCCATCCATATACATTGCCTAGCACAGATCAGGCCCTGCCAGGCATTAAGCACACACAACCTTTCCCCTATATGACTGCAAGGTGGCCACTTCCTTGGTGAGACTGCCCACCTTGCCAAAAATTCCAGCAAGTTACATCCTCGCTGATTTTAAGGAGTCCCTTTGATTCATAGAGTCAGGTATAAGCTTTCCTGCTGCAATAAGTAATGAAGTACAAATTGAGGAAATTAGTTATCAATTAGTCATTCGATGGTTGGGGTGGCAGGTGGCAGATTAGTTAAGCCACGATAAATTTTATTGCTCTACAAGGAATGGGTCTTTATTCATTACTTCTCAAATTTATCTTTATTATTAGCCTCAGAACATGAGGCAAGACCTGTACGTAGAAAGAGGTAAGAAATCAGCCTGGGTATTTGGTAACAAAATTCAAAACTGGCTCCTGGTAAGGCCATTTCTGAGGAAGTAGGGTAGCCCTGCTAAACACTTACAACATTAGCATCTCTTTAGGGTTTCTAGTTTTCTGAAGGAGATCCTACAATTTACATATCTATTTGCTCTTATGAATTACCGGGCTATGCTACAGCCATTCAGCATTTCACGGGTCCGTTCACCTCGAGATGTACTCAGGGCATAATCTGCCATCTGGAAGATGTAAGAGGTGGGCTCACAAAGACCAAATGGCAAACCTAACTTGGAGCCTCTCACTCTGTTTCTCAAGCATCGCCTATGTCTTTTTATCTCTCCTGGTGCCTGGCACATAAGAGAATCCATGTTTAAAGGTTTTCATGGCTTTCCACTGTACCCAATATGAAGTCTGCTCTTGGTTCATGAGCTTTTAGGCCTAAGGACAGGACCTAGCTGCTCTTTAACTTCACCTCCTATTATTCTCCTGTATTCATTATGCCCTCCAGCTCAGAAAGGAATTGGGTGGAAGTTGATAAAATAGATGCTCAGGAGGAGAAGTCTTCTTTTGCAATCAACCAAGGCTCTATGGGTCATAGGTTAGATATCAGAGAAGCCACTGGTTTGGTCTACATGGGACCCAAAGCCACTGAGCCAGCAAGATCAATGTAGAGTACAAGCTGGACCAATGCAAGGCTTTCACTGGACTTCAGTTTTAGATCCTTTTATATGAACACTACCATACACACAGTATCAGTTAGGGAAAAGGAATAATGCTAAACTGTATTTTACACACTAACACACATACATCATCTCCCCAACCTTACTATTAAGATAAAATTGTTATGCTACTTGATGTTCATTGTGGTGCAGTAGCCTGCACATGAGAGAACTGGAACTCAAAGAAGATGCTCTAGCTGGACACTGTGGTACATACCTATCTTCCAAGACCTCTGGGAGGCTGAGGCAGGAGGATCACAAGTGTGACTGTCATGGAAATTCAGTGACTCAGCATAATATAATTTTTAAAAAATGGGGGTCTAGGAACATAGTTCAATGTGACGGCTCCAAGTTCAATGCTCAGTGTGTGTGTGGTGGGGGGAGCAGCATTCTTTTGCTTTCCATTTCAAAAAAAAAAAAAACAAAAAACCAACAGTATTCTTTGCTAGTTCTATTGAATTACTATGTTATAAAATCTCCAGTAAATTATGGACAAGGTTGCTCTCCAAAGCCCATAATACTGCCACAAAGTGCCATACAGGTAGTTTTGAATTAGTGACCCTTCTACATGAACTCATATTAACTAAAGTGAGAAAACTACTGAGCTAGAGAAGAACAAAAGAAGAGATGGATGCTGATATTAAGACATTATCAAAATCATACAGGCAAATAGGTAATAGGAACAACAGGAATGATAATCTCCTGTCATTCCCAATTTCTTGGATGATGAATTTCTGTGATTTTCCTAACAAATTCTGGGTCCTCAGTGTATTCATTTAAGTCTCTGTGGGCCACAAGAAGGAAGTGGGGGGAGTGCGGAGCTGGCATGGTGCCTTCTGCACAGGCGGCAGTGCTGTGCTGCTGAATGGTTAGCAGCTGGCTCCCGGGAGGAGAAGCCCCTTGCTTACAGGTTTTCACGTTTCCATGGTGCAAATCCTCCCAGGACGGCCACCTTCAGCAGCCAACAGGACACTTCTCCTCAGCTCTGTACCATGCTTCCCACAGGGTCAGTTACTCTTCTCCCAGATAGAAATGGAGCCAGAATTCTCTTTCAGGTGAAAAGTGTGGCCAGAATTCTACACAATTGCATTCTCAATTTTTTGAGAAGAAATATTAAAATAAGAATTAGTGTACAAACTGAAAAGTGAAAAATGTATGAGCAAGATTTCTTTTCTCAAGTGACCTATATAATAGCAGAAAGATCTTTATTTCTAGAGTTTTAGTAAACATATGATGAGCTCTGAGCTCTATCCAAAAAGCCAAGTGTGTATACCTTCATGCAAGCATCTTTTCCTTTTTTTCAAAAACTGCTCTGTGTCTATTTTCCTTTGCTCAAAAGTTATGCCTTTCAGACCAGTGTGAAGCACAGTGTCTTTCTCCACTTCTCATGACCTAGAGCAGAGGGAACTGCAGCTCCTTCCCAGGCTGGGGCTCATTGCTCAGCAATTACTCAAACCCACACCGTTGCTCCTCCATGGCACCTGTGAAGCCTCTGCGCACTGGCAGTTCACAGCTGAGCTACACCCTTTGCTGAAACCTTCCCCACATGAAGAATTCGGCTTTGTCCTACGTTAGGTGGTGTGGCCTCTGATGGCACCTGGCTGAAACCAATGGCTAGTGCCATGAATAAGTGCAGAGGACCAAGCCCTCCATGCAAATTTACCCCTGGGTTTGAGTGTCCTTTTTCCAGGTAGGCAGAGTCATGCAGATATAGCAAAGCATCTATAATCTATACCTGAGCTCTTATCCTCATTCACTCCAAGCAGAATTGTACACACAACACACTTTGGGGTGGCTGTGATAGCTAAGATGCCCTTCCCGAGAAGAACACCCACCTGCCTCCACCTGACAGGAAGGCATCAGGCTTTTCTATCACCTTCCCTGTGACAGCACACCTCCAGCCCAGCTAGTACAGGTTGTGGGCCTTCCCTTAAAAGATCCAGGATGCAAACTCCCTCACCCCCACCCTCACCTGGGCCACCCTCCACCTGGTTCATCTCTGCCCAAACAGAGTCTTTGAAGTTGGCATCAGCTTTCTCAAAATCATGCTTGGCCATTTAGGAGAGCAAATCACAACCTCAGGAAAACTCACTTTGTGCCTGACCCCAAGCCAGTAGGGATTCCCAAGCTTTTACATACTCCTCCTTTTGAAGTCATATTTGGAACCTATCCTGTAGCCAGGCCCTTTGGCATGCAGCACTGAGTATCTGTTGTCCAACATTTCCTATGTGTACCTTGTCCAGTCATCCTGGTAGTCAAGGCACAGGCCACTGATAGATATCTGTGGCTGTGACATTCTTATGGCCCCCAAGGATGCCAAGGTGATCCAGGCTTGCTCTTTTCCAGGCATGCCATCATGGAAGTTTGCTCCAGGACAAGAGGACATGAGATACATCCCCCATGTCACCTTTCAAATCATCTACAAAGGACCAGGCTCACAACAGCCACCCTAATACCTTCTGATGTGGAGGGAGGAGGAGAGAGAAAGAGAAGAGGAAGGGAGGGAGGGAAAGAGGGACAGGGAAGGAGGGAGAGAGAGAGAGAGAAAGAGAGAACTCAGATTGATGAAAAGAGCAGGACTTACCATGGTGGATCAAATAATAGGAAAAAGTAAACTCCTCATTCTCTCCCTCCCTGAAAATCTGTACTCCCCTGGATCAAAAAGTCGCATTATACGGATAGTACACTTTTTAAAAGTCTGATTTAATATTTTCCCTTGCTTTTGAAATTCTCCCAGGTCTCACGTTGCCAAAAGATTGGGGAAAGCAGAATATTTCTAGTCAACGATAGCATTATCACTTGATTCCTGTTAATCCCTAAATACTGGAAATAGCACACCTAGTATTTAGCAAAAGTCTGGCTTCTTAATGCAGCAGGCATTAGGGTAGGCATTAGGCATTTCAGATAGCAGGAAAATCTTATATCCCTTTCCTACCCTACATTTTTCCCCCTTTAACAAAAGTTTCTTCTCGAAGTTTCACTTTAAATATAAAATATGTCCTTGTGGAAGCTGTTACAAATGTCACCACTTTAACCGGCCCAAATTTATGGTGGCATTGAATTTTAATGGAGCTATAAACGTCTGATGTAATAGTGATATATGCCCTGCAATAAATTGTTATAGAGAAATATAAAAATAAGTGTAAGATAAAAGATTGTGTATAAAATATGTTTTTACATCTCCTTTAATGATTAAAAATCATACAAACTTGATATTCTAAATCACTCGAAAGTGCCATTGTGGCTCTGGGAACATTTTCTGCCCCAAAAGTCTTTCCTGGGCTGGGCTAATGATTCTGTGGCCAGAAATCGCATCCACTTTAATGAGAACATTTAAGATGATTTTATGTTGACGTGGGGGAAAAAGTAATTAGCATTAAGGAAGATGGAGACGATGACAGTAACGACCTTGTGCCTTGGGAATGGTCCTTGGAAACTGGCAGGATTGATGGGCTGGTGGCCTCACAACTGTGCCTGCTGTCTTTGAGGCTACCTGACCACTCACTTGGCACCTTGGAGTGACTGGGCAGCTCCAAGAGAGAAGAGAGAAGAGGAGGTCACAACAAGCAGAACAGGTGAAGGGAAGTGCTGGCTGTTGGAAGATGCAGAGCCAAAGGGGCTCCAGATGATACCCAGCTGTGGTCCTAGCTCTTCCTGCTTCGTGACCTTGGATAACACTAACCTCACCTCCCATGCCTCAGTTTCCCCATTTATATGATGTTAATGTCCCTTGACATGGAGAATACTAGTACCAAAGTATGGATATGTTTATTTTCCAATCTCCCATTACCTATTCATTATACACATTCCTGAGCATCCACCTCAAACCCATTCTGACCACACCTCTTTCTCAGCAGTAGGAAGATCCTATAGCCTTGCACATTTACCCAAGGGTGGGCAGGCATGTGATTCTCACCAGAGCCAATGCAAAGCCACAGAACTTGCTCAAACATTGAGAACACAAATGCAAACTGTCTTTCTGTGCTGGATTTCTAAGAGAAACAATGTAGGTTTCAGTAGCATCAGTCCTTTTGCCACCACAACTACCAAGGAGAAGCGGATTCTAGAAATTAAAACAAAAAATGGAGCCTATACCATTCATTAAGATGCTGGACCGAGTCATGACTGAAGCTAGTAATTTTTTCAATTCTACAAATTGGCAAAATTCTTTCATGCTTATCACTGTTTGGGGTTTGACTTTCAGTCATGTGTAAGTAAATGTTTCCTAACTGATGTAAGGAGCCATAGGCTTGCTATAAAGAGGAGTGTGATAGCCCATATAAAATGCTTCACACCACATCTGACATACAAGTTTTGAATATTCACTGTGATAAAAAAATATGGCGAATATTTAAATTTGAAAAAAATTACTACAGTAAATGACACCTGGTCATTCCAACTCCCCCTCAAAATATGATCCCTCACTTCATAAGTCGTTCTTGCCACTTTCCTTTTTTTTTTTTGGCATTTTGTATTTTAAGAAGGGGTCTATAGGGTTTTAAAGTCTCACTACTAAATCAGACTTGTAGTAATCTGCTTGTTTACAGCCTCCCAAGAGCTAGGATTACAGACACATGCCCCCATGCCAGACTCAATTGTCATCTCAGCATGCTCCAGGGGCAGGGCTGGCATGGCAGGCCTGGGGATTAAATCCCCAGCCCCTGCACCTGCTTGCAGGAGCTTTAATCCACTGAGCTATTTGGCCAGCCCCGCTTCTTGCCACTTACTAAAACAGTTCTGTAAGTCTTCTTTGGTGAGTATCTCTGCAAAATGTGATCAAAACTATGGTGAATGGTCTTGTTGCGTGCCATCCAATGGAAAGACAGGCTTGAGGAAATATTCTGATATGTCCTCAGCCTCCTATGCCCTGCGTCTGGCACTTGGCAACTTCTGGATCTTTCCCAAAGTCAAGACAACCATGAAAGGACAAGGTTTGGAACCGATTCAGGATCTTAAAGCAACCATGAGGACATAACTAAAGATACGAAAAGACTACTAGAACTGCATAAGAAAGTGGCAAGAATAACGAGATGTGTGTGTGTTTGAAGTGAAAGAGAATATTTTGAGGGAGATTAATGGTAATGTGTCTTTTATTGTAATAAGTTCTTAAAAATTTAAATGTTCACTGTAATTTTCGATCGCACCTCATAAAAGCTGGCCATTATCATCACAAGCATGATTATCTGCAGCCAGCAGTCCTGTATCTTACAGGCTGCCCTGTGCAGAATCTCCAGGAGTGGGACTGAGCTTGGTGATACCCAGCTCACCGCTCAGCCACCCCGAAGCCCCAATCTGTAACAGCAGAAAGGCAGCCTCTTCCTCATGCTTGCTTCCTCCCCGCTGGCGACCCACATCCACTCTGGCCCCTCTACTCTCAGTTGTAGCACCACTGCCAGCAAGCTTCAGGTTTTTGTCTGCTGTGGAAAAATACCAAGTTCAGGGAAAATTGCTGGGCAGCGTTAGCTGTCTCGACTGTCCTGCAGCCACGATGCCATCCCATCCCACTCCCAGGGTGACAGGCAGTGGGGCCGCATCCCACGTCCTCTGTCACTCCCCGGGGTTATGCTCGTGTAATCATCTCATTATTTTTACCTTTTGTGTGTGTCACGGCTTCCTCTTGGGGGACTTGGGAAAAGGATGCTAACATCAGCTCTCCCTTAGGGAAATGGCCTTCTTTTATCCTGTTCTCTTCTTTCTTCCTGTTCATCTCTGTAGCACATGGGCTACAGGTCCTAGCCCCATGCCTCATCCTTTTCAATCCCAGAACCCCTCAGTTTGATACCTCAGGTACAGAGCCAAGGATGGCTTAAATCTATCTGTGTCTTGTGGGAGGATCACCAGCGCTGCCTCCTTCCATGTGAGGGCCACCATTCTCTACAGATTTCAAGGGGTAAAGGCCCAGGAAAAATATCTGGCGATTGATCATGTGATTCCCCATGCTCCTCCACTCACCTTTTTAACATTGCCTGTGCTTCGCCCATGATGTATGGATCTTGATGATTTCCTAACTTAATTGTTTAACCCCCACCCTGGCTTTTCATCCACCTCACTCACCACCATAATTCCAGCCCCACCACAGATTCTGGACTTAGAAAATTATAGCTATGTGTTCATGCATGCATGGGTCAGATATGGAGCACCTGACTGTGCCTGGCTCTCATGCCTGCCGGGCACAAATCCCCCCCACCCATTCACTCAATCCCCTCTTCTTTGCATTGCTCTCCATTCACCAAAGAAGTTGTATAGATCATCAGTGTGCACCCAGGCCCCATCGAAGGGGCCTCATGAAGAAGATATGGCACCAAACTGGGAAGGGGCACAAGGCACATAGGTGTGGGAGTGCCTTGGGGTGTACGGATGCTGAGCCAGAGCCCCATATCTGCTGGAAGAAAAGGCATCTGCCCTGCGGCCTTGGGGATAAGCCAGAGCCTGGCTGCCCCAGTAGTCAGGAAGGAGGCACCTGGTAAGCTGCCCATCCCTAAATGTCTAGGAGACCCTGGCAGCCCAGGCTGACCTCAGGCTGCTGATGCCACCAGCAGCTCATGTCTGGCATTTCTTGTGACACGTTCTCACAGACTCACAAAGTAATTCTGGTCCACATGCTGCATGTCCCATCCAAAACTGCAACATCCCATCAGGAAATCTGAAGTTATTCCCCAAACAGTACAATTTTCTCTATTGTTTCCTTTATATTTACTTTAAAGATCATTTCCTTGAGGCACAGTTCAGCAGGCCACACATGCCATCCACTAAGTGTCTATGTTCAAGGTCTCTTGCTTATTTGGAGTTGTGCAGCAGCCACCTCCAGATCCATGGGTCAGACCTTCTCAGCAGGAAGCTATGGAAGAGAAGACTTCTAATGCTGTCCCCTCTGAGATTCCCAGACTTTATGATGTGCGCATAGGGCAGGTAGAGTCAGTTCAGTCAGGGCAGTCAGGCCAGGACATGGTGGGAGTAGGCAGTGCAGAGCCAAACTGTTTTGTTCCAGAATTGTTTTTTAATGACATAGATCTGGTGTAATAACATTGATCGCTGAAGTATGGCATCCAATAAAAAGCTGGCCTGAGTCAGACCCCAAGGAAATAAGGGAAATGCAAGATGCTCATCACAGTCAGCCCTGTTTCATCAGAGAGGTGCTTAAGAAAAAGAGGAGACCAAAATGGAATCAGGGAGAGTAAAGGGTGGGGGGAGGGAAAGGCAGAGAGAGAGGAGAGAGACAGGAAGATAGATCCACAGACACACCAGCAGATGGAGGGAAATGCAGAGATACCAAGAGACAGACTCCAGCAGATGGGGAGAGGGGAGGAAGCAGAGAGGCAGACAGTGGCAGAGACAGACAACCAGAGAGACACTGGCACGGGAAAATTCGGAGAGACATAGAGAGCGAGCTTAAAAATAAATCAAGAAAAAATGTAAAAGCCTCTATGGCTTTCCCCTTAAACTCCACAGACAGTTCAGACACCTCCCTATCTGAGCCCCAGCTGGGCCATCCAGGTGACGATTCTAGCATGTGAAGCCACCACCCTCCCACTAAGGGGTCTGCGAGAGGAAACTGAGAGCATCCTCCGTGCTTCCTGCACATCACCCATCAGTGTCCAGCTTCCTCTTTTGTATTCGTGCAGCTGTGTTAGGCTCTGCTTTTTCCTCTCATCCTATGTGACTTCCTTTCTGAAAGCCAAAAGCTCTTCTTCCCTTCTCTCCACTTAAAGTCTGCCCGCCCCCTTTAAAGCAGGACAGTTATTCCATACTGCTTCCCTTTGAATCTGTATCTACTTTGAAAATGTAAAGAAACATAGAGAACAAGTTTAAAGAATAAATTAAGACAGAAGTTAAAAGCCTCCATAGCCTTCCTCTTAAACTCCACAGAAAGCTCAGATACCTCCCTGTGTGTGCCCCAATCCACCCAGGTGATGGGGTAATGAAGTGCTTGCCTCACTAGGAATAGGAAGTGATATGGGGAAGGGGACAGATGGAGCAGGACCTGGGCCAAATATTGGCCCCATGTGGCCCATGTGGCCATGGGTAGCTGGATCACACCTGCCTGCACCTTGAGCTGCCCAGGTGCACCCAGAGAGAGGTGGTTATAGATAGTTGCATGTATGGTCCCTACTGAAGAAGTGACCCAGACTTCCAGCACCCAGTATCCTTCAGTGCACATCGCAACATCTCTCCAGGACACCCAGCTCACTCCATCCCTGTGCACCATGAGTCAGAGTGCTGGTGGCCAGAGGAGAAAGAGTTACTAGATGGGGCATAACCACATGACCTTTGGTCATGACTAGTAACTCAGGGACATACATGAGAACAGGAGGTCCAGAGCCATTTGTGCACTCTGAGGCCAGACATCACTGTCACCTTCCTTGTGTGTCCAGAGAAAGGGACATGGACAAGTCCACAGCCACACCTCTCCCACCTGGGGCATAGGCATAACACTCACATGTGTCCCCAGCTCCTGAGCACAGCTCACACACATTCCCACCATACCCCCAGTTAAGTCCTCCCCTCCTCTACTGGAATAGCCACTGACAAGTGCAGTGATCAAGGAGCAAGGGGGAGGTGCAAGGTGAGAACAAAGTGAGGGAGGGGAGGGGGGCACACATGACAGAGCAGCAAAGGAGAGAAAGGTCAATGCAAGAGGACACATCTGCAAGGTCAGGTGTGTGACAGCCTTGCTCTGGGAGTGGGTGGTCACGTGACCCAGAAGCACAGAGCCAGTGAAGAGTCCACTGTGTTCTGGAGGCTCAGGTGAGAGCGGATGTCATGGGAACCATGAGATGGAAGAGCATTGAAGGTGCTTCCTTGAGGCCATGGCCTGTCCTTTGCTGACTCTTCACTACAGTTAAGCAGGGATAAAGACGCTGCTCAAGGATATCACCACTGCACTGCATAGCTAAAGCCAGTGCCTCTGTGACCACAAATACACCAGACATGAAAGCAAAACCTAAGCCTCTGATCTTAGAGCAGTTCCCACCCTCCTACCCGTGAGACCTCTCCCCCTTCTCCTGTGGCTTCTCCTTCTTAGTGAGATCTTCCTCGCTCTTTCCTCACTTTTTGTGGTTAGCTTGGCTCACCAAACTTCAGTGATCCACCCACCATGTACCAAAAACAGTGCTCAGATCTGGGGCTTCAGGGACTGGCATTTTTGCCTCAAATGAAGCCACTGTTCAGGACAGAAGCTAGGACACAAAGTAACTAGGCAACCACCCAAAGGCAAGGTAGATACTCAGCACCAAAGAGGGCTGTGGCAGGCAGGTGTAGGGGAGCCTTATTAACCCAGCGGTAAGTTCAGGGGATTTCAGCTGGATCCTCGATGCAGCCAAAGACCCAGAGCCAAAGATTCATCTCATTTCTTCCCAAGGGTTTCTTGGCAATGGCAAGACTCCATGGGGCTTGATGGAAATCAGACTTCAGAGCGATTAGCGCACATGGTCTGCTCTTTGGCTTGGCAAGGCCCCTTCCGGCAGGCTCCCAGGGAAGAAAGAGTGCAGGAATCTGGACCAAGTGAGGAAGGGGCGACCCTTTCAGCCCTAAATTAACAAGAGAAGAGGCTAGGAAAAATTCAGACATCTTTGGATGGTACTGGAAAGAGTAACAATGGGAAAGTCGGGACTGAAGAAGATATGGAAAGCAGAAAAAAGTAAAGGAAGTAGAAGTTGAATGAAGGGAGGAAGTGACTAAAAAGCTGGAAAAAAGTCTGCATGTGCAAGGGTGACACCAGGAGGATGACCCTGGGCACTAAGTAAACCTACTGATTTGTGCACTTCCCAGGCTCGAGGCCTGGGCTCCCTGCTGACCTTCTGTGGTCTGGTAAGTAGACCAGGCATCATCACCTTCCC
>PVKN010010252.1:0-22853 GCA_004027915.1 Capromys pilorides
GGGACTCGGATTTGTCTCCTGCCCTGGACAATCCCAAACAGTGGGAGTTAAATGTTTATAAAGCAGTCGCTGTTTGTTTAATGTTCAGCCCATGCTTGAGCGGCCTGATGCAGGAGATCACTGAAGGGACAGCTGATTACACAAGGCGCAGCAGGGATCTGAGTGTGACCAGGATCGGCCTCCTGCTCTCGGCCCGGTCTCCCTCCTCCTCCTCCTGTGCCCTGGGACAGGCAGGGCTCCTGGCCCAGTCTCTCCTGCCCAGTGCCCATCCAATCCCAGGGTCTTCTTGCTCTGAGCATGTTGAGGGCAAGACCTGAGACTGGGAGCTCACGGGTGACGTCATCCTCCACGGGACCCACTACGCAGCCACCCTGTCAAGGGAGGTGGGGCCAGCTGGGGCAGGAGTGCATACAGGCCCTGTACTTCCTTCCTGGTCTCTGTCTGAGCAGGTCCAAGCCAGAACACTGCACTGCAGCGAAGTCCAACCCATGAGCCTCACTGTTGTCCTTTACTGACTCAGTTTCCCCCTAACGGGATTCAGAATGGCCTCTGAGCATTAAGCATGATGTACTCTGTAGCATGATGCACTGTCACATGACACATGTTGCTCACAAAGGCGCCTCTCAGCTCTGAAGCTCATCAGACTATGAACTTGGGTCATTTCGCCTTCACCAAGCTGAGTACAACATGCGAGGAGGCTGATGGGGGCCGAAGCGAGATGCGGAGCAGGACTGAGAAGGGCACACTGAGATGTCCTGCTCCTCCCTGGGATGGGGCTGTCCATGTCGCACAGTACAGAACTGGTGGCTGATGTTTTCCACAGCTGTGTGAGCTCAGGAGTCCCTCTGGGGCTGGCTACTGGATAGGGCTAGCACAGAGTGATCCTGTCACCAGCACACACTTCCAGAACCCCACTGGCTGGAAGGAGGGAGTCCTGAAGAGGGCACGGGATGTGGGCAGGCTCCTCTGGGTGAACATGACGAAAACTGGGAAGAGCTCTGCTGTCTCCAGGAAAGCCTTCACCAGCGAGATGCCTGCAGCTGAGGTCTTTATCTCGCTGTTTGAAGTTGGAGCCAGATGTCCTTACTTGTGTGGCCTTGTCTTGTCCTTTCGGCCTCATGACTTCATCCGCCATTGCAGGCCGCAGTGAGACCAGTGACTCACAGAGGTTCACTTCTATGCGTCCACTGCCCTGGGCCTGGACAGCCGCATGAGTAAACATGAAAAGCCAATTGGTTCAGGTAAACCCTGCTCAGAGGGTCTCCATCAGGGGTACGCATGCACACATGCACACACACACACACGTGCATGCACACATGCATGAGAGAGGTGCAGGAGAGGGAGAGATGCATGGAAGAACCATGCACAGCAGGAGCCAGACCTGGGGCAGCAACATGAGCCAGAAGGGAGATGAGGTCTTTGTCACCCTAGGAGAAACACAACTGGTGGTGAAGCCACTTAACACAAGGCCCATGTCGTGAGAACGGCTGGGCACAGGGCAACCAGTGTGTGTGGAGCGGTGCCTTATCTTGAAAAGCAAACGGCCGACACCTGCTGCCCAGTTCTACTCTCACTTGGCCATGACCTTGAGTAACCTGTGTCACTTCTCTCAGCCCTGCTCAGCGAGCCTTCATCCTGAAGGAGGGACTGCGAGAATGCATGCGTCATCTCTGTGTTTATGAAATATTATCCCACTATATCACGCACACGTAGGAGGCATGAAGTTGTCACATCTGCAACTGTAACTCCCAAGGGCGCTGCGGCCTTTGGGCTGTGTGCACGGTGTCGCTGGCTTCCAGGCCTTGCTCGGCACCCTTCTCGCCTCCTGACCAGCAGCTTCCTCCGCCTCCCTCCATGCCTGAAGGGAACGCCCTGCAGTAGCCTGCTAGGGCTGCAGGGCCTCTCCCCACATCATTTTTGCCAGTTGCTACTGGAAGCCTTCCCTCTCTTCTCTGCCTTCTCTGGTCCCACTACCAAGACACCATACACCTCCCCATGCCCACCTGTCTGCTGGTCTTCGGGGTCCCTTCCCTCTGCTCTTCCTGGAAAAATCAAGTACTTCACACTTTGCGCTTCCCACTATGACACTAGGACCCGGTGAGCACGTACTCCTCCTCTTGGCTGGGTCCTCTTGTCAGCTACACAGGAGGTCCCAGAAGGTTGGAAGGCCCCAGGCAGCCACATGAAGACCCATGTGGCCATAGGTGAGGCTCTTTCAAGGTGGATGAATCGAGAATGCATGATTGATTCGTGAGGCAGTGACAGGATTGACAGGGCTAGCATTCAGGGTGAGAGCTTGCTTACTACATCCGTCCACTGACTGCTTAGGCACTGACTACTCTCAGGGTCCTGGACAGAGCATAAAAGGGGCAGAAAGAAACTGCTATGCCCCTTTCTTGCCTGATGCCTTGTGCCGTGAACTGCGGTGCCTGTCCGCCATGTTCCCCTGCCCTGGAGCCAGTTGACTATGGACTGAAACCTCCACAAACCTTGAGCCACCTAAACCTTTCCTCCTTAGTTTTGGGTGTCAGGTATTTTGCCATAGCAACAAGAAAAGTAACTGAGATAGCCCCTGAAACCCACTGTGTGCCCCAGGAAAATCCGCTGTCAGGGTAACTTATCTGCCATGGAGAGAATGCATATTACCCACCTTCACCGATGCTATCTTATCTAAGAAGCAGCCGACCCTGAGAGCTACTGCAGTAGGTAAGCATCCTGCAGGAGGTGCATTCATCCCACCAGCTGCAGAGGAGGGCTTTCGTCAGGCCTGCCCAAGTGTCGAGGGCAGTGGGCTCGGGGCCTCAGCCTCATCAGACACCTCTGGGCCTCAGCCTCATCAGATGGCTCCAATCTTGGCTGCTGCAGGGCATCTGGGATAAAGACTCTGCAGAGCTTGGCCACTTTTCTTATATTTTTACCGCTACATAATTTGGTGAGCACTTTTGTGCCAATCAGTATTATCCACTCTTTCCAAAATACTACACTTAATTCTCACAGGATGACTTTTAACTCTTCAACTCAATTTTCAATGGTTTATATAATATTTAGTTACCAGCACAACTAACTTTTGGCATAGAACCAAACCAAACAGTGGTAACGAGACTTGGTAGTCATAGTTAGCACAAATGCATGTTTAATGGACTCACTAATGCGTGTTCACCTTACGCCAGAACACACTGCAGAGCCCTGACATGCATTAGCTCTTCTGTGGCTTGCAATCACCCTCAAAACTAGGTACGAGTACCAGACAGATTTTAGAGGTAAGATGGGTTATTAACTTGCTCGAAGACACACAACTAATAAAAAGCAAACAGCTGCATCTAGCTGGGATGCTGGACTTCCCAGCCCAGTGCCAGTTAGCCCAGGGCCCCACCCAGCTTGCTTCCTGATGGGAAGGCACAGCCTGCATTAAGCTGGGGAGACGGCCACACAGATGGGTGACAAGTCACTGTGTGCCGCCGTTCAGAGTGAGCTGACAGATGTCCCAGGAAGCGACCGATCACTGCCAGATGCAGGTGGGCTGCATGTCCTCTGAGGGCTGATGAGCCCAATTTCCACATGGTGGGGACTTCTGCTGCCCGTGCAGTGCAAGCCTGTGGGAATACAGATGCAAAGGTGGCTGCCATCTCCAAGAGGTGGACCATGAACAGCTGCTGGGGGGCTGGGGAAGAGGGGAGCCCAGGGCCCTGATCTGACCCTGTGAAAAGCTGTGTCTTTGTGTTCAGTGACTGCCTATCTGCTGCCCCATAGCACAATGACCAGCAGAGCCCAGGGCTGTCCAGAGGACAGGGAGACCCTGAGACTAGAGCGTGCATATGTGAGACACAATGCACAGTTCCAGCAATGGGGAGGAGACACTCCCCAAAGCCCAGGCACGCTGACAGTAAAACTCCCCATATAACATCCTCCCCGGCAAGAGGGCTAAAAAGCAGAAGCAGCTGCTACCTGAATCTCTTTCACATACAAAGAAGTCAACTCCTCCTCTCTCAAAAGAGTCCACATCAAAGAGGAGCACAGAGAATTCACGGTTCCTCAGCCTGTGACGTCAGAGGATGCACACATACCCCTGGCAGTGGAAGACAACCCCAGGAGTCATGGCAGGGGCCTTAACAAAGAAACTACCCAAAGTCACCTTAGCCTTTGCTGCTCTCAATTGCAGAGGTAGAGGCTTGGCACCCGACAAGCAAGCTCAGTAAGAGGCCCTCCTCCGCCTTTTGGCCACGGTCACTGCCTGGCCATGTACTGGTGATGGCATGGAAGGGCTGCATTTCATCAGAGCCCAGAGGCCAGGAGGAGGGCACCCGACTACGCAGCAGCAAGGACCTGGACACTCTGCCCCACCTCTCAGCGGAGTGACATCCTGCCCACTGTGGCGTCCCTGTGCTGTGTGAACAGGCTCTTCCAGGGGTATCAACCGAGTATGGTTGCAGGAGACCGTGTGTGGGTGACTGTGGGCATGTGCTCATGGTAGGCACACAGAGGGCAAATTCTGTGCCACCCAGGCTGCTTAGAGACCCGAACAAGCAAACAGCGTGCTTCTCGTTATGGAGCCAGGAGCCGTGTGGCTGCCGTAAGCCAAGCACCCTACCCCCTCTTCATCCGGCCACCTCCTAGCCATTACGGAAGGCCGACTATACACTGGCACAGAATGAGAAATCCATGAGGAAGGAACGCAGGCCTAGCTCCAGCCCTCCAGTGCCTGTGGCACCCCAGGTCAAGGCCATCGATTACCACCACAGGAAGTAGGGCACACTGCTGAGGACTTCCTGGCTGAAGGGAGACATGCTGTGAAGGCCACAGGGAGGGGTGGTGATGTTGTTCTATTACTCTCACTGACACATGAGGACCGAGATCCGAGAGGGTGAGAGGTGCCTGCTTTCACTCAGTGAGAAGCCTGAAACGGCACACAGCCAGCACCACCCAGCTCCAACGGCTCTGCCTGCCGGGTGCCGTGGAGGCCCACCCAGGGCAGCCTCCTCTACCAGACTGCCAGCCTCGCCTCTGGCACCTCCACGCCTCCATCCACTGCCCCCCAGGGTCACCCTGCCATTTCCTCTCCATTTCACCATTAGCCCATGCCAATTCCGGTGGCACTGGCTGCCCTGAGGGATGCCAAGGACGGCTGGGCTTTGATAGCCAAGATGAAAGGCGGCCTTGCAGTCCACACAAGGCCTGGGCACAAATGTCAACGCTTTCATGGAGAAAACCCCAAATTACCCACTCTGCACAGCCTTCCATCTGCCGCGGGGCAAGCGGAGGCTGCTTATTAGGAGCACTGCTTTGTCCACTCTCCTTCGCGGGGCACAGAGTCGAGGGCCCACCCCAACGCCACCCTCGGGATCGCTGAGCCGCCTCGCCCTGCAGAGCAGCAAGGCTCCTCGGAGCACAGGCTTCGCAGTGCCCTGGGCCAGCAGACGCTGAAGAGCAGGACCGAGCGGAGGCCTGTCCGGGCCAGCTGCCACACTGCACAAGGTGGGCGCTGCCAACAGACGTCGTCCCCATGCCAGCTGCAGAAGCACAGGGCCAGCCAAGCTACCAGTGCCACCTCCCACACACGGTCTGTAGCTCCAGGAAGCAGAGGGCTGAGACCACAAGCTAAACATACAGGATGGCTAAGCGGTTCTCTCTCTCTCTCTCTCTCTCTCTCTCTCTCTCTCTCTCTCTCTCTCTCCCCCTAAGCAAAGCCAGCAATTGAGAGATCCACATCACAGATTTGTGGCTCAGAGAGAGGCCGCTTGAGGCCACTGCCACTGTCCCTCTGTCCTGGAGTCCCCACAGCCAGCAGGCTGTGTACTCGGTACAGGGACCTTGAGAGGCCAGTGTCTGCCGAAGGCCAGCCAAGCAGCCTGCACCTTCCTGAGTCGTCTGATTCAGACTCTGAGCGCTGAGTCCGTAGGGCCAGGTGGGCTGCCACTCCTCATACCTCCCGGAGTGAGCAGAAGGCCTGTTAATAAAAATAGGTGGTGGGTGGTTGGGTAGGTGTGTGGCTGGACAGAAGGACAGATGGACGGACTGTGGATAGGTTGCCCAAAGACCTGGATGTAGGCACAAGTAGAAAAGAGAAAGAAGGCAATACGATCGTAATTAAGGGTGTCAGACATGCCAACTCTGGGCTGCCAGAGCCACAGGACTTTGCGCTCCAAAGGAGCACCAGAGAATCCCCCAGTCTCTTCTGTACTTCTTACTCTGTAGATGAGGAAACTAGGTTGATAACAGGAGCTATTTTATTCACTTCTCAGTTTGAATGTGACAATCCATAGTGACATCAGGGACCATTGGTAGTCAGCAGAATCCAGCCCATTTGGCAGAAACCAGTGAAATTCGCACTCCCCACATGTGCAGAGGGTCCCAGCTCTGACCTGCAGCCCTAAGGGCCTCTGTGAAATTCTCCTGAAGAAGGTGAGGTCCAGGAGAGGGCTCCAGAGAGGGATGGGTGCAGGGCTGGTCTCTCTAGGCCAAGCTGAAGGCAACAGCCCGTGACCTCCCCCAGGAATGCCAGTGAGCCCCACTTTTTCGGCCTGGATCACACATCTCACAAGCGTGGAGCCCTGGATTCTCTCTCTCTCTGGCTTCCTGCAGTAACTTCTGCTATGAGAGGAAAAGCAGCCCAAATCCAAAGACTGTGATGAGTTCACCATCTCCCACTCGGTTATGAAAATACGGACACATCATGCCACAACTATTTCCTGACAGCCTGCTGTGCCCTCGGATCTCAGCTGCGCACACAAAGGGCAGTAATCTCCTCTGATCCCTGAGCAAGCCCACAATTCAGGCCATTAGCCACCCGCTGCTCACCCGTCCACTTGTTCATGCGACAAAGTCATGACTGCGCAGCAAGCACAGCCCCGGGCCCAGAGGCTGGAGCCGGGACCCACTCTCTGCTGAGTGCACAGGCAGCCGGAGCTTGGGCTGAGGCAAGAACTTGCACAAGCCACCTACAAACGCCAGCCACCCGCACGCGTTGCTCTTGCAGTAGAAACCGCTGCCTGCATGCAGACCCACACAATCCTCATAGCCACCCTAGAGGAGAAGCCAGAGAGGGCTCTCAGACTCCTCCTGTGCCTCTGCCGTCGGCTTTATGTGGCATCCAGTTAACCATCTGAACATACACAATTCAGTGGCATCATTTTAAGAAAGTCCATAGCATGGTACAACTAGTACTACTGTCGAGCTCTGCCACATTTTCACTGCCCCCAAAATAAAAGCTTGCACTCACTAAGCAGTTATCCCTGAACCCCTCTCCCCACAGCCACTAACTGACTTTCCATTCTCTAGGGCTGGCAACTCCAGGTAGCTCCTAACAGTGGAATCGCACTGAGCCGGGCTTCGGCTCTCCCGTGCACCAGAGGCCCTCGTGCTCTCCCGTGCACCAGAGGCCCTCGTGCCCCCGATCTCCTCATGGCTGCCCCAGTGACACCTCCCCCTGTCATCAGCAGACACCAGATGAGGGCTGTTTCAACCTTCTGGCTGCTGTGAACCCTGCCACCATGAATATGGACAAGTTCCTGCATAGGCATAAGTTTTGGGTTCTCTGGAACACACACTCTGAGGCAGAATGCCAAGGCATGGGCTCATGCCATATTTTAAGAAAGCATCGAGCTCTTTCCCATGAGGCTGCACATTGTCCCTGTCCACCGGCAAGGACCAGAGCTCCAACATTTCCTCCCACGTGCTCACCAGGGCTGATCTCCTGCCTTGGTTTTCTGTCACCGTTCCTATTGAGCACAGTCATCCTTGTGGGGACACAGGGCCCAGATCTGTTGGCTGTGGTCTGCATCTTCCCAACAGCCTCCTATGGCAAGCATCTTTCTTTTGCAGGCTTGTTAGAGACCTGTGTGCCACCCCAGGCTTACTAGACACCGGCGGGCCCGCCCAGAAGGAGGTGCATCCTTACATGTCTTTCATGTGAGTGGTCTGGGCTTTTGTGCCCGAGAGTGTTGGGCAAGGGTGCAGCAAAGCAAATGCAGCCTCTAGTCTGTACATCCATCGAGGGGCGGCAGGAGCTACAGAAATGCAGGTCCTGGAAGGGCCTGGGCCACTGGCTGCAGCACACGGCCGGGCAGACAGAGCTCTTGCATGCTCCAGTCCTTTCCTTGCAAAGGCGGCAGGGACCTGGGGGTCAGAAGCGCAAGGGGTAAGCTCAGAACAAAGCCCGTCAGGGACTCACTACCACTTAGGCCTTGACAGACTGCCCGCGCTAGGTGTTTTCAAGGACTGTGGGGCCAGCTGTTTTCCATTTCCCCAGCAGCCAAAGAAGAGGAAATGCTCCCAGTGGGGGTGGGAGCAGCTCTGGGCTGGAGGCTTTGCATGGCAGGGTCTGCCAACACCTGGCAAGGAATGTGGACCACCCATGGTCAGCCCAGACCTAGCCAAGGCGCAGTGTCTCCACAGGCCGCAGGCTTAACTGCTGCTCCGCATCACCAGCATGGCAGCAGCCTCCGTGGCTGGCATTAACCCTGAACTCCACAGCCCTGGGACGCAGGGCACCCTGCTCACTGGATGTGGCTAGGTGACAAGGAGACCCTGCTTTGACTGCCAGCCGCTGGGAGCAGACACAAAGCAGATGCTGGGGCTGACCCTACACACTGGGGAAGCCCTCCTGAGGCCAGTGCAGCGGAAGGGCAAGCCCGCGGGACTTCCAGCCGGGCCAGCTAAGGCACAGGAGACAAGACGCGGCTGAGCCTCAGCGTCCTCCACAGGGAAGCCGGGCAGGTGGAAAGTCACCCGTGTGCACAGCTCCAACTCCAGCAAATGACTGCCTGAGCCACCCAGCCTGCCGTCCTCACCTGTCACGGGGGGAACAACCTAAGTTCTCCACTAGGGTGGCAAAGGACAGCAGGGATGTGACAGCTCGCAGGAGGCTGGCTGCTTCTGGGATCCAGCCCTCGCTCGGTCACTTACTCGCTGCGGGGTCTCAGGCAGATTGTTGGCCTCCCACGAGGCTCAGTCTCCCCATCTGTAAAGTGGAAGCGGTGACAACAGTGCCCATCTCGGGAGTCAGCACACGCAAGCTGCTTAGCAGGAGCCCAGGCGGCCAGCGCTCAGGAGTCCGCCTATCTGTCAGGATGCAGCTCTCAGACAAACGAGCAACTTTCTCACTAGGCTCCTGGGTGTCCAGAGGCAGCCTCTGCACAGCAAGCTGGGCGCCAGCTCTCGGGCTGAGGTGTGCAATCCTGGAATTTTAAAATACATGGGATCTGGAGGAACTGATGTCACCTCAATAAAAAACCACCCAATGGCTCACCTAGTGGAGTTGCTCAAATCCAGGGTTCCAGCATCCAGAGCAGAGGCTGTGGGCGGGGAGGGGACAGAGAGGAGCTATGCATGGGCTGCCCACAGCAGGCTCCCTTGTCCACCTGCACCGGCACTGCCCACCCTCGAGGAACCACAGTCCCTCTTTCTCCTGAGGACCCAGGCCCCCAGCTTGCTCACTTAGCCAGGTTCAGTTAGAACAGTCCACAGAGCAAAGAGCTGCTCCATCTGCCCTTGCCTCACCTAAAATAGGAGGGACCTGGGGCCCAGAGGAGCCAGATTGTCACCCACAGCGCTGGCTCTGGACATGACAGAAAACACCTGGGGTGGCCCAGACAGCACAGAGAACCTGAGGATAGGGACAGGAGCGAGCCACCGCGCGCTGCTGCCAGCACACCAGGCCTTGCTCAGGTCCCTGCCCTTGCAAGGCCTCACTTTCCTCATCTGAAACTGGGGACACAAGGCGTGCAGGAGAACCCTCAAGTGCAGCAGCCTGTGTCCCTGTGGCTGCCGTCCCCAGGGACCTCTAGTGTTGTTTCCCAGTGTCCAGAGTGGTGCTTCAGTTCCTCGAGGCCTGAGGATGGGCCTGTGGCCTTCATGAGGCCAGGCAAGTGCAGGCATCTGGGCAGGCAGGGCTCTCAGGAGCACGGCGCCAGTGCATCACGGGTGCAGGCCCAGGGACATCCCTGGGCCTGCTCACCTGCCACAGGCCCAGAGCAGAGGCTGTGGCTGTGGGCAGGCAGCGGGCAGGGAGGAGCTGTGCCCAGGCTGCAGCTGCTGCAGGGCTGTCCAGCCATTGTCCCACTTCTGTGTGACCTGAGGTGCTTCACAGAGAAGAGCTGGGAGCCGTGGCTTTCCTGGCCCCAGCTACAGTGGCTGACAAAGCTCAGGGAAATGAGGCAAAGCCCACATCCCCCTCCTTTCCCTGGCTTCTCTGAGCAAGCCCAGCCCCCAACATTCCAGTGCAAAGCAGCCCTACAGAAACCCCTGTTACCTGTGCCCCAGGCAAATACTGCATCAACCCGTGCCACACCCAGCCCTCAGCTTCTGCTCCCCGCCCATCTGGCAGCTTAGTACGGCCCTCTAAGGTACTAGCTCTGCAGCCAGGCTGCTGGTGCCAGGCTGTGTGACCTCAGACACAGCAGTCAGCCTCTCTGATCTTCCAGTTTCCTCATTAATAAAATGGAGCTAATTACAACACCATTTCCTAGGATTATTACAGGAATTAAATTACATAGCAGATGAGACCTAATTTTGATGGCCCAGGGGTTAACAAGCACTAAATGAATGTGAGATATGATTATTAGTTACTAATCTAATTAGCATCCTCGGAAAGCCATTTAATTTAACTGACAAGTACAGGTTTCGTGTATTGCCAATGGGACAGAGATTTATCAGTAAAAGAAGATGGCTGGAAAAATCAGGAAGGAAATTTGCCTTCTCTGTCAGCTTCCTACACATCGATGCCTTGGATGTCACGCTGCCCTGTGACGGAAGAGGCTCTGTACCTGGCCCCAGTCTGCGGATGAGAATGCCAGGGCTCAGAGAGGCCCAGGCAGGACCTGGGCCCTGGGGCCCAAGTCTGCTTGGTTGGCCCAGGAACTCACCTCTCCCTCACCCTGCTGCTCCCAGCAGCCCTCGGAGACCACCTTCCGGCCTCAGCCCCTGCTGGCTGCTCCTCCCGCTGCAGGGAGCAGCAGGCCCTCACAGCAGCGGAGGCTGGCCAAGAGGCAGAGGTACATGGCTGGCTACGCCCAGCCATTAGGAAACCATCACTCTCTGGGGCTGCGGACACACCCGGAATCTCCCACCTAGTCCTGTAAGAGAGACAGCAGCAAGCGCCTGCTTCTGTCTGCTTCTAGAACCAGGCAGCTCCTCTCCGGCGGGTGCACCACTGCCTCTGGAAGGAGAGTCAGGTCTCCCTCTGCCCTACACATGGCCCACGCTGGTTGGGCTCCACCTCAGCCCTGCCCCGCCCATCCCCCTGCCTGGGGAATGGCAAGACACTCCTTGTGTGTGCGCAGAGAGGGTAAAGGGTGGGCTCCGTTCTGCTGCCTGGAGAAGCCAGAGCCTGTCCAGTGCCCCTGGGGTCTGATGTGTGAATGGCTTCCATGCATTCTGGCAAATGGCCAGGTCATGAGCATAGTGGTTGAGGGCCAGAGTGACCCCTCAGGTGCAATGCACCGAGCAAAACAGCTGCCCGGGGGCCACCATGAGAGCACCCCCCGCCCCCCCCACTTGTGCCAGTGTCCTAGCAAGCAACCCCGGTATTCTTCACTCTCCAGGAGGCACCCCTCTGTGCTCCCTCACCGTGTCTTGCTGTGACTGCATCCCACGTGAAGAGGGGAGGCGAAACTTTCCAGGAATTTCTCCAGAAACACAGCGGGCAGCTGCTTCCACTCACCACCGAGCCCTGAATTGCAAACAACAGCCAGCTGAGGACAGTGGCGAGCGGCCTGCGGCTCCCACCACCTTTACTGTGTAGGTTGTACCCCGCCCTCTGGCCCGTCCTTCTTCATTAGTAAGCGCGACCTGAGCCCAGACTGAGGGTTCCAGAACACACAGGGAATCCAAGCTGGAGCTTCTGCCGGAAACGCTCACAGGAGCCACTGAGGCAGCCACTGTCGGGGACATGAGTGCCAAGTGTCCTCATACTGAGAGGACAGGGCAGAGCCAGGAGCAGCACGGTGCACCTGCAACCCCAGGTACCTAGGAGGCTGAGATAAGAGGACTGCGATTTTCAACGCAGCCTGGGCTGCAACCTAGCAAGGTCCTATTGCCAAAATAGGACAGTGGAGCTGATGGCCGGGGAAAGCAGGGGGCCTTCAGACCCTGCAGCTGGGCTCACAGCCAGGACGACTGGGGACTGAGAAAAGGAAGAGGCAGAAAAGCGTGGCCTCGGCGTCTACCTCTGGCTTCGTCACCCGTGACCGTGTCCCTGCAGCTAGGCCCCAGGAGCTTCCCCACTGCCTTAATGACAGAGCCCAGATGACAGGACCTGATAATCACAAGGGTGGAGGAAGGAGCATGACAGGCAGACGGACGACACAGGCGGAATAGCCACAGGACAGCCCAGCCCTCGACGGCTGCCATCTTGGAACATGGAGCCCGGAGCACATCCACCGACCGCGTCCAAGATTAGAGATTCTTCTTTTCCCTGTTGCTTTGTTTTCATGGAATTGTATCACGTGTTCTCCTCGATTCACCACACACAAAAAGGTGGAGAAACAGGCAAATTCCACAAACATGAGGCAGCCACAGAGCTAAGACCGAGAATGCCGCGCGCGGTGCACAGCACAGCCTAACTGAAATGGCATTTCCTCCTTAGTCACTGCGAGCCGCGCAGCCTCGCTGGAGACGGGAGGCCCCGGCGCCCAGTGAATCAGCCCCTTGTTCCCGGTTCCAGAGTGCCTGAGGCAGGAAGACGCTGGGTGGGGAACGCGCACTTTTCCTTTTCTCCCGTGAACGCCCTGCCCTCAGCCCTGACCAACCACGTTGTCCATAAGATTCTGGCTTGGAAAACCCAAGATCCACGGTCACTGACAGGACTGCTCTTTTAAATGCTGAGGACTTTGTGAAAAAATACAAAGGCATTACAGGATCATTTCTGCCACCCCCAAGGCTGCTCACCTAGGCCAGTGTGACACTGGGATCCACGGACTATAAGCCTGAACTGCGTGCAGTGGGCTTTCTACTGAAAGGGGAGTTCCTCCGCTCGGTCACCCGTGTCCCTCTCTGTGTCCAGCCAGCAGGCCAACAGGGCTGCCTGATGACTTCCTGTCACCTTCCAGAGTACTCACAGGCTGCAGTTATGACTTCTGGAGACCCTGCAGGGACGGTAAACATAGCAGGCTCCTGTCACTTTCATTAGGCACAAGGATTCAGACCCCTGTGGGCCAGAATGCCAGCTGCTGTCCATCTGGAACCAGAGCCCTGCCACGAATGTGCTCTGGATTTTGACATTTCTAGGGCATGAAGAGGCGACCTGCAAACGTGTGGTCAACATTCCCAGGGAGGGATGGAATTCCTGCTTATACTCCTTACCAGGTGGGTGTCTAAGCCCCCGGCTTCTGGGTTCATACCTGAGCGTGAAGACACAGCATGAGCCTCTTGGTATTGCAGAAGAATTATTTGAAACCTCTCGCGTAGTAGACATTTAGTAAGTAATAAGAAAGACTCCAGAGTCCGGCCATCAGTGCCTGCACTCCAAAGCCCCCTAGCCCCCTGCCTGGCATTCGCCGGAACAGATAGAAACCACTCTCCCTCTCTGCACACCTGAGAGCAGAGCACGCCAGCTGTGAGAGTCCTTTCGGCCACTCCTCGCCTACTCAGCACACTAAAGGGGAGGGAGGCGGCCCGCTCAGCCTGAAACCCCCTTGCCCTTTCCCATGGTGTTCATGTCTATCCCAACATTTATAATCCGGGAAGATGCAAACAACTAGTGCTCTTTGATATCCAAATGTAGTGTCACCTGGAAGCCTCCCTGCCACTTGGAGGATTTATTTTGATGCTAAGTAGAGAGCGAGTGAAACCCTGGGAACAGCCGGGAATGCTTTCTTGTCTTGCTATGGCTCATGAGGTTCCCCTGGTTAACATCAAGGACAAAAGTATTCACTGAAACAAGGGCAAGAGACCCATGGAAACAAGCGCATAGCCATTGGCATTCCCCATGAAAACACACTGGGGAAAAACACTAGCCACAAACCAACTCTATGGCCATGTGCAAGCTCCTGACCCTCTGAGCCATGGTGAGGGCACCTGAAGGTGTTCACCAAACGATGACAAGACACTGACCCCTTGGTGTGCGTTGGGCACCATGCCAAATCCCTCTCACCCAAACCTCCGAGCCTTCCGAGCAGAGGCCCTGTTATAGCTCGTGAGAAACCACGGCCAGGTTCTTGCCTGGCCACATGTGCACATGGCAGAGCCAGGGCTCATCACAGGCAGCCCTGGCATCCCCTGCAGGCACTGCATTCACTTGCCTGGTATCAGAGACATCCAGAGAGGGGACTGCCTGGACCTCGGCTCCCTCGCCTGCAAAACAGAGGCGACAGCCATCTCTCGAGATTGTTGTCATTGCTACAACAATCACATGAGACACAGCCAGTAAAATATGGAAAGAGTACCTGAGGCCCACAGGATGGCTGCAGTCTTGACCCCGCTGCACGCTGCCCGGTGCTTGGGTGCTCAACAAAGTAAGTGGAATGGAGAGATGAAGGATAAGGGTGCTGATCTGGCAGGTGTCTTGTACAGATTCAGTGGCACTACCAGCGCTTGAAGACCATGAGAAAGGCAGGCCCTACAAGGACTCCCCTTCCCCAGGCCTCCCTGGGCAGAAGCTGGGCACTGCACAGGTGCCTTCAGCACTAAAGCCAACCACTGCCCAGAAGAGACCATGAGGCTCAGCTCACAGAAGGCAGGTGAGAGGCCCAGGCTGGTGCTGTGCCAGTACAGGAGAGGGTGGGCAGGCGGAAGCCGTGCCCGCAGCCCCACCCCCACACAGCATGAAGTGACCCAGCCATGGACCACAGCTGGTCCTACATAGCCACCTGAGCACCTGTGCATGGGATCCAAGATGATCCAGGGTGGAGAAACTGCTCCCTAGAACACAGGAGACTCTGAGACCCCGCAGCTGCTGGCCTCCGCAGGCATCCAAACCCCTGGCCTGGGGTGCTTGGACCTGGCAGCTCTGAGGCCTCTAACCCAGCCCTATAGAAAGCCAGCTTCCCAGATAGGCTATCAGGCTGGCACAGAGCACAGCCCAAAAGACTGAACTTGGGCTAACACTCAGTTGTCACCATCTTTAAATCTGTGTAGTTGCTTTTGCACCTGTGTTTCCAGGGCCCTGGAGCTGGTCCTGCCTCCCTAGGAGGCACAAGAGCCAGCAACACTGCCACCGCCAGACCTGCCATGCCCTGCAAGATTGAGCTGTTGGACACCCCAGGATGCTCCCTGGAAAATGGGAGTCTTCCCTCAGAGGCTGGCTGCCTTGAGTATTTTTTGAATTCCAAAAAGACACAGGTTCCAAAGTGATGGGTACCAACACCACTGTCCCCTGTCACTGCACCCTCCTCACCAAGAAATACAGAGCTGTCCTAGAGTGCACAGCACTGAGAGTTCTGCACAGTGAGGGGCTGGGGGTGGCCGGCTCAACCTGGGGCCAACCTCACCCCCCTCCCGGCACCAACCTGCAGAACCACAGAGCCCATTAGAGCAAGAGTATCCTCAGATCTCTGCTGCCCAGTCACAAGAGCAGGAGTGCCGAGGCGCCAGACTCCTGTGCATGCCTGAAATGCCCCGCGCGCACGCCCAAGCTGAGCTGTCTCCCTGCGGGCAGAACAGGGCACCACAGTCCCCAGTGGCTCTGCACAGCACCTTCACGCAGCCACAACAACAAGGACCATGGGAGCAATGGGAATGCTGGGACCTCCAGTTTCATTGAGCCACAGGTGGCACAAACAGTGGCCAGGCCATTTCAGCACCGAAGCCAAGAAAACACATAGACAAACCAGGCCAAGATGGTTACTGATTTGTAACTACCACTCTTTCTAGAGCAGAAGTTGATAGATTTTGCTCTCAACAGAGGATTGTGGGACTTTTTCCATCCAGCAATCTATTTTTGTATGTTCTAAATCCTTCCTAGACCTTTGCCTTAATTTTAGCATCGAGGGAAGTGTTAAGAAGAAAGAAAATTATGTCAGAGCGTGCACCGTTACTTTAGAAACCCTTATCGAAGCGAAGCTTCCATTTCTCATCCTACTTTTACAGCCATACTCATTCAAGCTTCCTCTGCTCTCCTGCCTTCTCCCCTTCCCAGCATCAAATGCCACTCCAGCGGTTCCCTCCCTGACCGCCCTCAGGCACTCCTGCTGCTGCTGCTGCTGCTCTGCTCCGTGTCCCGCCAGGCCACTCTGGGCATCCCCATCCCCCTCCTGTCCTTTAAAGGATTCTCAAGCTGTGGGCTTTGCTGCAAGCCTCCACTGCTGGCCAAGGTGACTCTGGAAAGTTCACAGCGAGTGTCTGTCCCTACCCTCTTCCCAGGAAGGGCTGGGGCCAGATTCCACCCCCACATGCCCTCCTCACAAGCCTCGCGTCCTCCGCTGTGCCTCACCCTGACCATTCAGCTCTCTGTAAGGACACAGCAGTGGCGCAGGGGACCAGCATGCCCAGCTTGCTGACATTCAGCCAGGTCTGGACACCTCCCATGACTGTCCTACGTGTCCCCTCAGCAGCAAAGCCTGCCCGGCTTTCCCTTTCTGCTGTCAAGTGTGGCTCCTGCACAGACTGTGACAGAACTGTAAGAACAGGACTACCCTCCCCGAAGCTCAGGACAGGCGCTTCTGTGAAGAGAAGGGCAGCGTGGCCCACGCACCTCCCACTCCCTGAGCGAGGGAGAGCAAGCCGGGCACTGCTCAAGGGCCTCTGCGGGCCTTCTTGCTTTGTGCCAAAGTCAGATCCACATCCTACACACGATGCAGAGAAACTGCCCCACGGCTCCACAGGAGATTCCAGACTCCAGAGAGACTCTGGGAGAGACCTCGGGAGGCACCGGGCAGTTTGGCACACTGCAGCAATGCCAGGCCAGCGTGGAAGCCAGCCAGGGCCAGGGCCAGGGCCACCTGCTCCTGCCAGACTGAAAGCGCAGCTCCATCTGACTGCAGGCAGCCCAAGCTGGCCACAGGGGCGCACCAGAGGCGGCCTCCGCAGCCTTCCCCAGGCTCCGCCCCACAGAAATGTCAGCTCTGGCTCGACCTTGATTCCTTCTCTGCCTCTACAGGGATGGGACACAAGCCAGCTCACAGGGACTTTCCCAGGGGTGACTCATTTGTCCTCTCCACAGCATGCAAATGTCACAAGGTTTGGTCCACCACCCCACCAAGAGAGAAGGAGCGAGAGCCCACCTCGGGCCTGTGGACTGTACTAGCTGTCTCCACTCTTGGAAACAGAAAGTCCTCACCAGCTCCACCAGCCTGCCTCCCGAGACTTACGGTTTGTAAGCTGAGCTGGATTCCAGATCTCACCCCAGGTCATCTAATTTTCATAATAATCAAATTCCAAAGGGGGAAAAAATGCCCAGAGAACCCAAGAGATTTCCTCTGGATCACACAGCCAGAAAGCCAGTGGGCACAGAGTGGAGTCAAAACACACAGGGAAGATTTAAATACACTTTTAAAAATTATTTCAGTAAAAGAACCCTTGTCATTAATCTCCCTTAGAATAGTTGCCCTTGCAGCAAGATAGCTCAGAGGACTAAGTGCCTGCTTTGGCAAGTACAGGGACCGTGGTTCAATACTTGGTCCCATGTGCTGTGCCAGTCCTGCCTCCAGGGCACGCTGAGCTGTGAACGAGCCCAGGCACGGTGGCGCACAACCGCAATGCCAGCACAGGGGAGGCCGGAAACAGTAGGACCACTAGCATCCGAGCTGCCCAGTGAGACCCTGTACCAAATATATAAATGGGGAAAAATAAAAACTTTTTAAAGAAAAAAAAAAAATAGTTCCCCTTCAGCCACACTGTCCCATCACTCTTGCCTATTTCTGAAGCCCTCTGGAAGCCGCCCCTGTGAGTATCTGTAGTTGCACTACTGTGGCTGTCGGGGGGCCCTGAATCAGACCAGAATGCGTGCCTTTCATGGTTACTTTGACTCTGAGGCAGGGCCAGGGGTCACGCCACACCAGGGCCAGTGAATGGGGTGCACAAGGACAAAAATGTCGTGCGTTGATGTGACAGAAATTGCCCCATGTGTTCTTTATTTCCTTTAGGACATTCCGGCAGCCACAGGAAACTCCCCTGAGCATCTCTCCCCTAGGAAAGTTATTCTTCCTTTGGGCCTGGTCAGTGCACACCAAGGGGCTTCTGGGGTGCTGCGGAGCAGAGAGCTGGCGCTTGTGCTGTGTGTATTTACTTACCACCTGCTGCTTAACAGTCTCCAATGGGTGCGTGAGTCAGAGGCCTGGCCGCAGGCTGCTGAGCCCTCGAAGGAGCGCACAAACCGGCTTAGGGAGGAAGGCTTTGGGGCACTTTCTGCTGATCCGGTGCCACTGCCCCACCACGCACCCCAGCCAGGAAGAGCAGCAGCAGGGCACAGATGGGAGGGTGAGACCCCCACTCAGCAGGAAGCCGGTATGCCAATAGGCCTGCAAGACCAAGACGGGGGAGGAGGGCCAGCCCAGTCCGCACCACTTCCACTGGAAGGAACCCATTTCCTAGCCAGGTGAGGGACAGAAAAGTCACCAGTGCTGACTGGGCACTTGCTCACAGCCAAGGCCACCAAGCTGCTCGGGGTCACTGGGTGACCAGGCCAAGGTGGCAGAAACAGGCCACACACAGCGCAGCTGCCTGAGTCCACTCAGTGGAGCAGCAGTGCCAGGAGCCAGGAGCAGCGGCTGCCCACCGCGACATTATCAGCTGCTAACAGTCTGTTACTGCTCCCGCCCCACTGGTCCTGGCTGAATGCACTGCACAAGGCTTAGGTGCAAACGAGAAAGGTCTGTGTGTATCTCTCTCTCCCTTCCTTTCTTCCTCTCTCTCTCTCTCTCTCTCCCTCCCTCCCTCCCTCCCTCCCTCCCTCCCTCCCTCTCTTTCCTTCTCTCTGTAGTTGACTGTCTTTCCAAGTCCTCACACAGCCTCCTTGGACAGCCGAGTGACTTCCCAGTTTCCACAAAGGCCCCGCACTTCTCCAGGACACTCTGCCCTCCTTCCCCGGCCTCTTTACATTTTCCTGGCTCTCAGAAAAGCAGCCAGATTCTTGCACGCGTGGAGCTCTTTCAGGTAGTTGCTATCAAAACCTTCACTCCCTCCCAGCTTGCTCAGGGATGACAGCTTGGGAAAGGGGTGGGAGGCCGCACGCAGACCCTCCTGGGTCCTCGCCTGCATTAGCTTTGGTGTTCCATGGGCCGGTCACTGGATACAGCAGGAGAGAGGTGTGCTCTTCACGCCCACAGGCCCTGGGCTGGACACACCCGGAGGTGGCTGAGGGGGCACAGCCAGCAGCTGCCTCCTCCTAGTGTGGACACAGCAACCCTCGCAGGCCAACACAACAGCAGGAGCTAAAGACTTGGGGCTGTGACGGTTGGTGCAGGAGCTCGTGAGGCTCAGAGACAGAGCCAAAAAGGTCAAGGAACTGGACCGAGGCCACGCGGCTAAACTCCAGTAACCATGGTTGTCAGTCAGAAAGGACAAAGTCCTATTTGGTCTGAACACCTATAACGCGGGTGGTGTTCCTGCCTCAGTGTCTGTCCCTGGAGTCCAAGCCTGTCAGATCAAATGCTACTAAATAGGCACTGAGACCTATGTGGACAGGGCCCCTAACACCAGGTGACCTCCCCAAGTGGTGAGCAAAACCTCTCACTAGGCAGCTCCGACTCATGGTGATCCTCCCACTTTCAGCCTCCCCAGTGCTAGGATTACAGGCATACACCGCCATGCCCAGACTCTGTCACTGGCTCAGCACACCTTCGGGTGGGGCCAGCCCGGCACGTGGTACAAGGGATTGAACCCGGTCCCTTCGCTTGCCTAAGCAGGCCCTTGGTCCACTGAGCTATCTCACTGGCCCTCTGCCTGCCTTTAGATTTTGCTATTAGTCATTAACAGAGCCTAGAATAACAGACCCCCCGCAAATGTTTCAAAAATATACAAGGCACATGAAGCCCTCCTTTCCTCTGAATTCCCTGTGAAATCCTCCCCAAAGTACTGTCCACACACTACTTAATCTCACAGGACAATTACACTGAAAATTTTTTCTAGTGTTGAGGATTCAGAGCTCACTCCCTTCACTTAGACCAAGGACAGACTACAGTTAATGGCACACTGGCCAGTCTTATAAATAAAGTTTTACTGGCACACAGTCATGCCCATTTATTTACATATTGCCCACTTATTCACATTTACATATAACATATTGCTCCTCAAGCTGAAGATATTTACTCCCCAGATAACAGCAGTCTAAGCACCTGCCTGGCAAGCGCAGGGACCCTGGTTCGATCGCCAGTACCACCTGCTCCAATGGCCCCGCCCCCGGGCACCCTGAGCCAGCCACCAACTGGTATGGTGGCCCATGCCAATAATCCCAGCACTGGGGGGGGCTGAAAACAGGAGGATCGCTACAAGTCTGAGCTGCGTAGTGAGACCCTACACCAAATAAATAAACAAACAAATTATGTATATAAATACTCCCCAGCTCTGGGCAGGGAAAGCCTGCCAAGCATTCGTTGAGACCCAGGCACAGCCTGTTCCACGTGCTGCGCTTGTGGGAAGTTCAGGGTTAGCTTCATTGTTACATTTTTGTAGCTCACTTGTTAGCATTTTGCATCTCTCTGTACCTCCATGTTTTGATCTTCCAGTTCCACACTCATGTTTTGCTTAAAAATAGCTAACATTCCCTGAGAACATATTAAACGCCAAACACTGAACAGAATCCCTGGGTGTCTGTGTTCTTATTTATAATTCTTCACAATAATCTTCCAAGGAAGAGAATGTTGTCCTTCATTTGCTAATGAGAAATGAATGGGGGGAAAGTAAATGAAATTAGCAGCTGCGTGGTAGGAATATTTACTGTCATAATTCAATCTCAGATATATAGGAAAACTTGGGCTGTTCAATATCTATTATACAGCGGCCAGGGTGATAGCTCAGTGGCACAAGTGCTGCCCTGCAAGTGCAAGGTTCTGAGTTCTATCCCTGGTCCTGCAAAAAAAAAAAAAAAAACAAATCTAATACAGCTGGTGGGGCTGAATCAGGAGCCGTCGTCGGATCGTGCAAGATTATGGGATTAGCAGGCGCTGCTGTTACTCTAACATGCTTTTGGCTTTCCACGTAGCTTCAGACGAAGCTGCACAGCCCCTTCAGCGTGGATCTTCCAGATTTGGCAAAGAACAGTGAACCACAGTCCCAGCAGGCATGACGCAGGAATCAGAATGACCCCTGTCAGTGCTCCCTCTGTGGCAGGGCCACCCAGCCAGGTCACCACAGGTCTCGTCGCAGCCCCATGCCCTGAGCTGAGTGCTCACCAGGAGAGCCAGCCCAGGAGTTCTTTGGGGTCCTTGCTAAGCCGGGCTGCTGTGCCATGTCGACAAATCAGAGGCCTCGCACATCAGTGTCAGTTGAACCCAAATTTGTTAAAGCATATTTGAAACAATCATTTTTGGTTTTTTGTTTTACAATAATGCTTGCCTGTCTGCAGCCTCAGATCATCCTCACACCTCATCAAAGCTTTGAGGTTCACAGGCCCAGCGGGAGCATGGGAGGGGAGGCCGCCAGAGCTGTGCTCTCTCCAGAGACAGCGAGCAGCAGATCACACCAACCTCACCAGCCTGGGAGGCAAACTGGCTCATTCCGGGACCACAAACGCCTGCCCTGATGTGTGGGGACTGGGGGACTGAACCCAAGACCTTAGCACTGAGCTGTATTCCAGATGCTTTCGTTTTCATTTTCAAGGTCAGCCACATTCACCATCTGCCTGCCTCAGCTTCCCAGAGGACTGGAACTACAGACCTGTGCCACCACACCTGATTTGAACACTAGCTCTGAAGCTAGGCCAGCCGTGCCTGAGAACCTGGAGAGAGAAGGAGCCCCACCCCTTCTCTCAGGTGCAGACTCCCAGGGCACAGGCGCCCTTCCGAGGAAACAAGGCCAAGGTGCTGCCATCTCCAGGAACACAGCCGCAGGTGGGAGAGGACAGGAGGTGGCCCCAGGCAGTAACAGGCATCACCATCCCCCAGAGACCCTCAGGAAAGGCCCCGTGTTGGTAACAGACCCCCACTGTGCCTTTTTTTTTTGTGCAGGGTCTCACTACGCAGCCCAGACTCATAGTGATCCTCCTGATTTCTGCCTCCTTAGTGCTGGGATTACAGACCTGTGCCACCATGCCCGGACTCCATCGCTGGCTCAGGGAACCCGTGGGTGTACCAGGGCTCAAAAGCTGGCCCCTGTGTTTACCCAAGCAAGCACTTAGTCCACTGAGCTATACTGCCACCCCTCACTGCATCCCACAAGCAGGCATGAGACAAGGTCAGGCCACAAGTGCAAGGAGCACAAGCGCAAGGGCAGGCTGCTCATACAAACAGGGAGAACCGAGAACGGGAACTGCCTGGGCCCCCAGCTCAGCCCAGCCCAGCAAAGACGCAACGGGAGCCCTGCACCAAGCCCTGCAGCCCAGCAGCACTTCTCCTTAAGAGTCCCAGGGCCCTGGGCCCAGCCAGTCTGTGCTGCCAGTTCCCCAGCCACTTCGTGGTCTCTACACCTCTTGTGCCACAGTCAGCACTGTCATTGGAAGGGAAACTCCAGGTCGCTGTCAGGGAGGGCACAGCAACCCACGGAAGACAGGGGAGATGCACAAGGTCCCAGCTGTGGGCTGGGGGAGGTGGAAGCCACGTCTCTCGGTACTGTGGACCACTGAGTGGAATCAGGATCATGCTCCAGTACTGCTGTGTCCCCTAGACATGCGCACGTCACTGCGGGCTGCTGTGACTCAGCAGCAAGGGATCATGGGAACAGCACCTCCCTGCAGCGCAGCTTAGGGGTGCGAACAGCACAGCCGTGTGCAGACCCAGGCTGAACAGATGCTGAGGGCCACTACATCCACATCCATGGACCGTAGCCTC
>PVKN010010253.1:0-22852 GCA_004027915.1 Capromys pilorides
AGATCCTGTCTCAAACAAATAAACAAAAATGTACTGGCTAAAAACTGATACTAGTTGCCCTTTTGTACCTCAAAGACTTACAATGCTAAGTAAGAAAAATGGGTTTTCTGAATAGTAATTTGATAATTTAAAAATATAGGAAAATGTTCCTGTCCTTTACACAAAATGCTTAGAACCACAAGTATTTGCATTTGGATTTTTTAAATTTTTGGAATATTAGTATATATAATGAGATACAGAATTCATTTATGTCTTATCCATAACTAATCCACATATCTCGAAGGGGATGTTATTTTGACTGTGGCTTATCGGATGAGATCAGGCGTGGAATTTCCACTTGTAATATGATGTCTATACTCAAAAGTTTCAGATTTTGAAGAATTTCAGGTTTCAGACTTTGGATTAGGACTGCTTAACTTATGTAACCATCTGAATTCTTTACACAAGACTTTATGTATCCCTGGATAAATGATACCTAGTTGAGATATCCTGGAAAATTCTCTCTTCCTTTTGTTTTCCAGGGGCCGTTTCTCTATAGTGAAAAAATGCATTCACAAAGCTACCCGGAAAGATGTTGCTGTGAAATTTGTGAGCAAAAAAATGAAAAAGAAGGAGCAGGCTGCCCACGAGGCTGCCCTGCTTCAGCACCTTCAGCATCCTCAGTACGTCACTCTGCACGACACCTACGAGTCCCCCACATCCTACATACTCATCTTGGAACTGTGAGTATAAGCAGTATCTCTCTGGCCTGGTCTCTTGTCTATTTGGGCTATATATTGACCACAAGTAACAAGGATGGTTACATTTTCTACACAGCTTTCTAGTTTGCAAAATGCTACATATAGCAGACACCTTCCCATTTTATATGGCTATTATTCTCACTCTCCATATTAGAAAAGCAAAAAGGACCTTGAAGCTAGATCTTTAAAACTAGGACATAAAGATCCCAGGATTTGAACTCACATGTTTCTCAGTCCAATTGCCTTTTTTTAGTTTCACTTTCTTTTGATTGACACATAATGGTGTAATATTTATAGGAGAAAATGTGATGTTTCATTATATGCATACCATTGAATAATGATCAAATCAAGATAACTAGCATACCCAGCACTTTATTTACCATTTGTTTGTGGTAAGGATATTAAAAATGGTCTCCTTTGCTATTTTGAGATAGTCACCCTACTGTGCAGTACACCAGAACTGATTTCTCTTGTCTAACTATACATTTGCACCCATTTCTCTCTCTGGTATTCATTTTCTTTCTCTTGTGGACTCTTGGCTTGGGCAGTTTAGGAAGAACTTACCAACAGTGGGCTGATGACAGATGTGGAGTACAAAGGAAACTGGGGAGGGTGTTGTGCATCCATCCACTGTTGCAGCAGCAGCTCCAGTTGGCTGCCCAAGGAATTCTTCTAAGGTGGAACTTGACCTTCAAAAAATTTCAATTATTCCAGATTTTCTAGAGAACAGGTAAAAAGATACAGTTCTTTCCCTTGAGGAGCTAGCTGGTAAATGAGGAAGACCAAGAGATACATGGATGATTTCTGAAGAGCATGGCAATACTAGGAAAGAAACCAGCATTAATATAGGTTGCTGTTGATACAGGAAGAAAAAACTGATCTGGAGTGGATGACCTCCAATAGGGAACCTCCAAATGATGTAGGGAAGACTGATCTCCCAACCTGAAAAGTACCTGGGATGAGTTTGTGTTCTCTAAAACCAAAGAATGAATTTTAGGAACAAATGGAGATAATGAGCAGAACATATTTATTGAGCGAAAGAAAGTTCCTGTTGGAGAGAGGGACAGGAGAGGGGTCCTGAGTGGGTGTCCCCTGGAAGCTGTCTTTCCAGGGACTTTTATAGTACAAAACCATGTTGTGGGGTGGGTCTAAGGTGGAAACCATGGAAACTCACTTAGATGGGCATGAGGTGGGACAAAACTATAACAACCAATAAGGTTACAAGCACCACTGTTCAGGTAAAATTGATTAAAGCCAGTATCTAGTGGGGAAACATATGAGTCACATGGCAAGCAGGCTTGAATGCAGAACAGGGTCTCTTCCTGTTGGGGGTTGGGTTATTGACTCATTTAGGCTCTTTTAAGGTGGTTGATACCTATTTAGAATATCAATTCCTGATGCACATTCCTAGGGAAGTATATGGCTATGTTCGTTTTTTCTTTTGTCTTAAAGTCTGGCCCACAGCAGGGGTGTCTGCCTCTTGTAAAGCTGTATAGTCACTTTGTCTTCCATCTTGTTTCCTTGAGGGCCTGGCCCTGTCTCACTGCCTATAATATTTCTATCTAATTCAGCTGCCTACAACACTGTGAGAACACAGACACCACTAGGTTAGACTTGGAGTGCAGAGACGATGCATAGGGAGCCAGGACCTGAGGTGAACTATTGAATCTTAGCTGTACTGTGGCTGTGGTCTCACTTTGGTGGTTAACAGAATTGCTGGCGGAGCTTTTCTGAAATTCTGCTAGTCTAGGGTGGGGTGTGGACATCTCCATTATGCAAAACTCCTAGCTTAAATTTGGCTAAGACTCTGGGCCTGGAGCCGTGTTACCATGAGCTTCTGTTTTCAGTGTTCTCAGAAGTTCTTGGGGACACATTTACCAGGACCAGCACTGCTCCCTTCTGCTCTACCTTTCCCATTCCTACCCCATCCTGGTAGATGAAACAACTAGCAGAAGAAAAAACTGAGGAAGCCAAAGGCTCATCCCTGACCCCAAAAGGGCCTCCTGAGGAGTCTTGACTGAGGTTAATAATAAGGAGAAGTTCGTTTTAATTGCCTATTTGGTCTTCAACACTCTCAAGAAAAGTACAACCACAGAGTAAATTGGTAAGATTAAAAACAATGGAGAGGGCCAAGGAGATATTTTAGCAACATGAACACCTGGCAAGTGCTGAGTTCGATTCCTGGTACTCATACACATACACACAAAGCAAAGAGAGTTTTGTACTATTCCTCCTTGGGATTAAGGTGGATAAAGTGCTTCATAGAGGAATGGCAACTGTGATAGTGTGATAATGCTGCCTCAACCCCACTGCAGGGTTGAGGGAAAATTAGAATCCTAAGCTCTGCCCATTAAATGTACCATTTGTGTATTCTTCCAGGACAATAAGGGACTTAAAGGCCATTTTTGCTCAAAATCACAATTCTTCATTTGGGTTACAATTGCCCATAAGCAACTGAAAATAGAGCAAAGTTTGACCTTCATTTTGTGTCCTTGGTTAGTGTAAAATTTCAGGTCAAATCCCTTCTCAGATCTGCATAAAGATATATTATTCATTAGGGGGCATCTGCCAAAAAGCCGGCACAACTACATCAATTGGCCCAAGTTTACATGATCACATCCCTGTGACTGAGCACACCGAGGGATTCACAGGGACATGCTGCCACAACCAGGAGCCTCCTGCCCTTGTCCTAAACCTGTGATCACCTGGATTCCACAAAACTGAGCTCCACATGACTAACCCTCCATGAAACGAGACAATTCTTTATTGGGCATGGACTCAGTACAGCCATAAGGGTTCCAGAGCTATGAAACCAGTACTAAGATAATGATCAGCCAGCCCCAATCCACAAGCTGACACTTAGAAGCTGGCCTACTGCCCTTGTGGACAGGCCCACCTAATTCCTCTTCCTCTGAGTAAGCCCCCTCAATCTCTGGAGTCCTTTCTTATTTTTGCTACTCTCTTTGTTAGGGAATTCCTTACCATTTTCTAAAACAACAACAAACACTATTAGGGCCAGGGATGTAGCTCAGTGACATAAGTGCCTGCACAGCAAATGCAAGGTCCTGAGTTTAATCGCTGGTGGGGGCTGGGGCAAATCCTCTTACTTTCTAAATAATCACTGTTTTCTGATTTTTTTATTTGTAAGAACTAGAGATGTAGGCTGGTGGTAGAGCCCCTGCCTAGTATCTAAGAGACTGATACCAAAAAAGAAAGGCATTTGCAAAATATATATGGGATGGCTTATTGGCACTACATCTGGTTAATCTGAATGTTCCTGATATTTTTCTTGGTGAAGAGTATCTTCATTTTGTAATCTAGCCTTTTAAAGGGAAATCAGAACCTTTTTCTTGTGCACAATTTTAAAAAAACTAATTCCTTTTTAGAGCAATTTTACATAAAATTTTAAAACATATTTACATAAAATTAAGAGGAAAATATAGAGACCTTCCCTTTGCCACTTACCCCAGTGTATGTGACCCCACAAGGTGGTACATGCATGGCAGCCCTGTGTCCACAGTTTACATCGGGTTCTTGCCTTGTATCATATATTCTATGGGCTCAGAATGTGTTTTAGAAAAATAACATGATTCTTAAACAAGGCTGTATGCGTTTCTTTCTTTCATTTACCATATTTGTAACTTTACTGCTGAACATTGAACTTTGTTTGGGTTCTAAGGTATACATGTGTTGCAGTATTGACCTCTAAAAGAGATCTTAGAGACCTGAAAACATCCCAGCAACTTTGTCTTCTTTTTCCTCTCCATTTTCAGGATGGATGATGGCCGGCTCTTAGACTACCTTATGAATCATGATGAGCTGATGGAGGAGAAAGTAGCTTTCTATATCCGAGACATCATGGAGGCTCTGCAGTACCTTCACAACTGCAGAGTTGCACATTTGGACATAAAGGTAGTGAGAAAGAAATGCCCTGGCAACAGAATGGTTGGATCCCAACTACTGGTCACTACCCTCAAGAAATGCAAACTGCAGTTCACTTACTCAAATTAGGTGAAATCCACATAAACAAAAACTAAATTTCCACACACTTTAGGTGCTCTGTTAATAAAGACAGGAGTGAGGACACACCAGAGGCCCAATAAGACCAGGGGCAAGAGACGGCTGGGGGGCTTTAACCACCTGTTCTAATTTTATAGAAGGAAACCTGTAAGTATTCTCCTCGTGCTGCTCAAAAAGAATCCTCTGTAGCAAGGGTAGTTAAGAAGACAGGAGATTTGGGTTTAGGTATGTAACTCAGTGCTTAGCATGTATGAGGCCCTGGGCTCAATCCCCAGCAACCAAAAACCAAATCAATCCCCAAAAACCCCTCCCCCTGAAATTGTCAATGCCCAACCACTTCTTCAAAGGGCAGCCCACACTCAGAGTTTAGCAAGTTCACACCCGGTGCGCACGGTCATCTATGTCCTGGCCCAAGGCATCACCAGCATGCTATAGGCTTCATGAATGAACAGCAGAAGCATGTTTTCACTAAGAGTCCTACTGGTGTCAAAACACAGAACTTTCTTCACTTTTCTCTGCCCCCCTCATAGCCTGAAAACCTGCTCATTGACCTTCGGATCCCAGTGCCTCGAGTGAAGCTCATTGACTTAGAAGATGCTGTCCAGATCTCAGGCCACTTCCACATCCACCACCTGCTGGGGAACCCCGAGTTTGCTGCCCCTGAAGTGATCCAAGGCATCCCCGTCTCCCTGGGCACAGACATTTGGAGCATTGGGGTTCTGACCTATGTCATGCTGAGCGGAGTCTCACCCTTCCTGGATGAAAGCAAAGAGGAGACATGCATCAACGTATGCAGGGTAGATTTCAGCTTCCCTCATGAATACTTCTGTGGTGTGAGCAATGCTGCCAGGGACTTCATTAATGTGATCTTACAGGAAGACTTCCGCAGGCGGCCCACGGCAGCCACTTGCCTGCAGCACCCATGGCTCCAGCCCCACAATGGCAGCTACTCCAAGATCCCCCTGGACACCTCTCGCCTGGCCTGTTTCATAGAGCGCCGCAAGCACCAGAACGATGTGCGTCCAATTCCCAATGTCAAGAGCTACATCATCAACCGGGTAAACCAAGGGACATAGCCATCTCCTAGTCTTAGGTTTCACATAGACGTGCGGTGTGAACCAAAGCAAGACCGACTGTGTCTGTAAATAATTCTTTTACTTCACCCCACATGACTCTCTGAAGTGAGTGATGTCCCTTAAGACTTGTGGTGGTTATTCAGGGTCTGAGCAGCAGTAAAAGTCACCTGAAACCCAGAGGATTTCTAGAAGGTAGATTTCTCTGGATAAAAGATGCAGAGTTATAGAAAGTATTCATAGAAAGGCCAAGGATAACAAGAACATTAGATATTACAAAATTTTTAATTGTACATTCCAAAACGAGTGGTTGAGTGGGCAAGCCTTAAATTACTGTGAGGAGTGTAAAAGGCTCTGACTTTGCTGAAAATGTAAGCAAAAAGTTCTATTTAATAGAGAGGTCATATATGTCAACTATTCTGATTTAGATGACTTAGATATAGTTTCTTAATAGGTTCCATATACACATACAGAGTAATAGGCCCCATTCAGGTTTCAGAGTTTTATAATATAGAGTTATATATGAAATCAATCATAAATAAAACTGAGTGCTCCAGTTAAGACAGTAATTTACTTACCGAAGCATTACATTGTTTTGACTAAGCACAATTAAATGACAAGTTTTTTAGAGCATTTTATAAATCTTGTATAGAAATCTTTTACCAAATTCTGTACATTAAGAGAAAGCAATGTTACTCTTTTGCAACCTGTGAATGAGAAGATTTTTTTCCCTCTCAGTCATGGGTTATTTCATTAAGATAGGTACTGTATACGCAACAAAACCCCTGACTTCACTGGTGGCTCACAGTTGCTCTGGCAGGAAAGTCTGCCAGGAAATAAGACCAAAGCCAGGAAGAGTTATGGGGTTATTTTTATGTCTATAGTTGACTTTGAAATACATTAAGTGACTGTCACAGGTTCATACAAATGGGCAAATAGAAAGTTTTCCTACAGTTCCTATGAACAATGTACCAATACTTTCTGTCTTCTTGTACAGAAAGTTGCTTGCTTTATTTCTAACCCCATATGAAACTAAGGGGTCTTACCAAAAGGAGGCAGCCATATAAGCCTTTTAAAGGCCTGGTTCTAAGTCCTTTTTGAAGCCATGGAGCAAACCTGATACATCACCCTAACAGACCGTTGAATTTTAACTGCGGTCACAATACTTATTACCACTTAGCCGCTGATATTTCTCTGGATAAAAGGACTAGTTGCATTTGGAGGCCAATGCTGCTTTCTGGCATATATTCTCCATACATGATTATTAACTGCCCCCTTTTCCCTCTGATGGGAAAGCAACTAAATCTGGGCAATTCATGGTTTTTCTTTTTTTCTTTTTCTTTTTTTTTTGCCTTGGTTTATTTGGAAAGTGGGGTAGAGTAAAGACTTTTTGGGTTTTATGTTTGTATAGGACCCACTCTTTGTTTTCTAGAATGTGTTCTAAAAATTGCTTTTAAGCAAGTAATATTCTAAAAATGTAACTCAAGTGTGTGTTTAAATCAAGCATTACTTCTCTCCTATTCATGGGATGGAGAAGATTGAAATCATGCAGCACAGAAGTGCAAGCAGAAAATTCATGAATGATAATGAGAACTACAAACCTAATAAAAAAGGAATGGTGGAAACTAAGCCTAACCTTTAATAACAGAAACACTCTCATAGAGGAAATGTAGAATTAAAAGTACTCATAATATTTTTTCATTGGTTTCAAAGTCAGCTTATTCATCCACCTCCCACCTCATCCCATTCAGGATTATGTATTAATAAATTAGTAGAAAGTACAAGCAATAAGACACTTAGTATTTTGGAAATTAATGAAATATAGGGAAACCAACTCCAACAGTATTGTTTCCTAGTTTTTGAATGGGCTTGGCTGAAGCCTTCCTCAGAGCTCTCTATCCCACTGCTGTCTTCATTTAAACTGTGATCTGTGTACAACTATAATACTATGTGGTAAAATGTTTTCAAATTTCAACCATATCTGCTGGAAGCCCTTTTAGCTAACATGTCCTATTTAAGGGATGAAGAAGAAAAGACAAATGTTCCACTCATAGGGCTTGTACTGGGATAGATCACCTGCTGCAGCATTCATCATACCTCTTGTGTGTGGTTTGGCAAGTTTTCTTCTGATCATGGTGGCTGACTGGAATAAACAGCTTCCTTCTGGGCCAGTCGGAATTGCTGTGACAAACAGGAGGGGACAGTGCACTCAGACTATGGCGAGAGGATCATATTGAAATCATGTTATGGGACAGGGAAATGATGGAACATTAGACAGAACCAGAGCTTTCCTATTAGCTTTTCATCAGAGCCAGAATGATCCTTATAGGGGGCTGCACAAAGGCCCCCCAAGTACCTGAGTTGAGGAAGACATGAAAGGAGGGACATAGAAATGCAAAGTAGTGTGATTTTGTTATCTGGAGCTGCAGTACAATCAGTAGAGTAGAATGAACTAAATGGAGGCCCTGTGGAAAACAAAGGAGAACAAATAGGGAGGCTCCCTGGCAGCACAGTACTTGATCCCTCCCAACAGGGGTAAGATAATAGTCTTGGTTCAAGGATTCTCCAAAGCTGGAAATAACAAGAAATCCCAGAAGGCAGATCTGGGAAATGTAATTTAGGTTGCTTTGCAGGCTAACGTGGCAGGGAACAGCTCAGGGACTATGCTCTTGTACTTGCTTTAGCAGAGATTTATTACTTGGTAGCAGAGAAGAGGGAAGAGAAAACTGTTCACTTCTGCTACCGTTATGACAGTTATTAGCAGGAGGGAATTCTCAGCTGCAATGGGTAAGGGGTGGGATGATTAAAATCCCAGATTTCTTGCTTGGCTTACATTCGCTGTATACAGCTTAGAGCTTTTTTGTTTTTACATCGTAAAGATGGAACACAGAAAGAAGAAAAAGATCAGGGACAACCCATGGTCACTTATTTGTAAGAAGTATAATGATTTTTTGTGACGGCTTTTGTTTTTCAAATTAAAAAAAGACATATCCTCTTACACATGAATGTGGGAAAAAAAGATATTTTGTTTTAAAAAGTAGTTGTAATGCTGGAGCTGTCCTACAGGCTGCAACCAGCCATAAACTATCAAAAGGGGAATGACAAGGCAGAAGAGAAAGATGGCTTCACTGCTCTGTGGTTCACAAAGACTTTATATAAATAGTAGTGCCTTTGGAGGGGAGGATGGGAAATGGAGAAGTCCACTGCATTTAGACTGACTTAGATTGCAGCATTTTTTTTTATTTTAAAGTGTCTTTGAAATGAAAACTTCTGAATATAGGATGGGACCAGGAATTCTTGAGTTTCAGCCTCACCATTCCCAATTCATCCTTTATTGCAGAAAGTTTTTGTTGTTCCCTGCCCCAAGTGTCCTCATTGTTAAAAAGGGAGGAAGGGGTGAAGGACATGAATTGTATAGGGTTGTCGAGAAAATACTACAGTTGAGACAATGTAAAATGCTTTGAGTATTTAAAAGAGCTACACACTGCCAGTCCTAAGGATTCTACTGATAGTAACTTTGAACATTCCAGGTTTTCAATATTCCTATCTTTAGATACCACTTACAGTCTCATGAGGTTAAATTCTATAAATTGCTTCAAATTGGAGGTAGTATGTGCTCTTTGTCTAAATGTTATTTGGTCTTACCCTATAATTTTGGCTATTTAAAAGGCTTTTAAAGGTTAGGCGAGCTGATGGAGTCTCATGTTGCTAAACGTTTTTCTCCACTATTTCTTTTGGGAGATGTAAAAATCAAGATGCCCTCCAAAGCAACAGTTACCTTTGTTTTTCAAGATTTATGCTCTGGAAAATTGAACAGAGAAGAACCCAAACAGCCAATTTCCTCAGTGAGATAGCAGAAGTAAGGATGCTGCATCTTCTCATATCATCACAATTCATTTCTTTAATCTCAGGAAAAGAGACCAGAGAGGCAAGATAGATGCACAGGTATAGAAATGAATTGGGCTGTTGGTTTTTGGAGGGAACACTTGAATCCTTTTCATTATTATTATTTTTAGAGAGTTAGGCCTTTCAGAAAGAGCATGTTTGTTGTCCAGTTGCCTCTATGATTTCATACAGCCTGTGATTGAATCATTGCTTTTTTCTATCTTTTCTTGCCCATGTGGATGAGCATGGAAATTTAATCTTGTACAAATACAAGGGAGACAATATGATATAAATTAAATGGTGTGTCAGCGAGAACTTTCTCTCATGTTTTTGATAGAGGAGGAAATATTTTGAACATAAAGGGTCTCTGTAGACAGCCAGGAAAGCAGGCTCACCATGTCCTAATTCAGGATAACCAATGAACTGCGTGAGTTGTATCACATGGGCTTTGAGGAATGCAGACTGTAATCCTTTTTTTCTGGCTGACATCCCAGTGGAGTCTGGGTCACACAAACACAGCGTGACCTTTCAGTGGGTTTATTTATAAAACTGCATCGTGATCTTTCCTTGCTACTTAAATTCTAGAAATCTTTTGGGAATGAATGATTAGACTGGGACAGACTTAAGGAGGACAGAACATGCTCCATTAAGACAAAGGAAACTCCATGTTAATATTTATTTTCTGAAAACAATAAAGCTCTTCATTTCACTAATTCTAGAGGGTTAAAAGGGCTGAAAAATGTCCATAACACTAAATGTTTTTAATAAGAAACATTCACATGAAAAATCCGTACAGAAATATCATAGGTCCATATTTTTTTTATGAATGGGGTTTCTTCCTTATATTAGAGAGAAGTTAGAAGAAAGGAAAAAACAATAACTCTAAGTTAATGCTTCATTTCTAAAGGACATTTATGGAAAGCCTAAATGTAATACTCAGAGGCTATTGTGATTTTCCATCAGCCTGTTTATAAAAAAATTCTAAAGTGTGATGAGATGTAGTTTTTATTCAAATGATTAAAATAATGGTATAGTTAGATAATTTATTTCAGAAATTGAGGTTAGCTGAGAAAAGGGAAAGTGGTAGAAAAAGTGCAAATACCAATTTTTGGAATGCCAACTCCTGAAGTTTAATGTGACCAGGTAGATTTTCTAGCCCAGGGATAGCAGCACAGAAGCTCCATCAATCCCTGACTCACATCAAGACCTGAGCATATGTTATTAACATGACCTTGTAGACTGTGGTTATGAATCTGAAGTTAGCAAAATGTACATCTTTTCTTATTAACTTAAGCCATATTTGTCATTTTGATGTTTGATTTTGTTTTTGACCCTGGTGCTTTTACTTCCATTTCTGCCAAAAATTCAGCCTACTCTAGGGAAAGTGAGTAAAACTAGTGGTAGGACAGATGTGAAGACTGAAAACCCACACATAATCTTGACAGTGAGATCCTATTCAGCGAGCAGTAGTGATCTAAGTGCAAGTGTTGAAAATATTGTTATATGTACATCTGTACATGTACATAGTGTATAATATGTATGTATATGTTATTGCTCATATGCAGAAATCTATCCATTTGCAGACAGCCCAGGTAGGACATTTTTTATTAGAAAACCATTCAGGGCCATTCAAAACCACTAGGGCTAATTTGTGCAGACAAATTTTGCCCTTAGGAATTTGCTGTCCTTTGATGTCCACAGAGCTAACTAACAGAGTATAAAACTTCAGGACCATCAGTTAGGCTGTTCTGTTTTCCTGGACTCAGAGGTCTCTTTATATTTGAATTATTCATAGTTGATTTTCAAACTACATTGGTACCTCTTGGCTTTAAGAGACCCCTCCCCCCAAGTCTTTTGAGAATTTGTGGTGGGCTTCTCTGACCATTGAGCTGAAGGGCCTTATCCATAGTGGACAGGTTTCCCCATAGGGACCATTACACATATACATATAAGTACATACTTCCATCAGGCTTATAACACTTGATTTAAAAACACTTCACAGTATTGATAAATAGCTCTATATTTTCAAGGTGCAGAAGAATTCCACAGCCTTAATTATTTCAGTGTCTTGCTGGTCTGCCTTAAGTGTATCTTCTGGGTTTTTGGTTGTTTTATTATTTTTAAATTTTTCTGCAGTTATTCATTTTGTATGCACACAATGTCGTTTTGTAAAGGTAGGTTGTAAATATTTTATTTGTAAGTCAAAATAATTCATGTGTATTGTTGTAAAGTGATGATCTGCTGTCTTGTTATTATTACTACAGTAAATGTTATGAACGAAACTTCAAAATGTACATCTCATATGTTATGCATTCCTATAAATATACTATACTAAAGATATTTCTGGTTGTCTTTTTTCTAACTAAATCCTTTGCTCAGAGAAAAGAATTAATTTGTTTCTTCCCCCAAATATATAGCCTTTGACAAGCTAAAAAGATCATATTATTATTACAATACCTTTGCTCAGCTTTTTAGGAAAAAAAAAATTCTGTGCTCTAAAGAAATAGTCTCAGGCATTTTGCTATCTGAGGAAGCCTCAGCCATGTTGCTGACATCATTCTACCTGTAAGGGTGGCAGACCTTGGAGGCTGGATCTCTCGCATTTGTGCATCCTGGTGTGGACTCTGGAGTAGCCTATGCGGACGCAATCAGACTCCAAAAGTCTGCATATGCCACCCAGGTACAAATGAGGCAATCCACAGTCCATTACTAATTAACCAGAGTGTTACAGGGTAAAGCTTATTTACAGTCTTGCCGCGCATTTCAAGCTGAACTTGAATTCATTATGTAGTCCAGGCTGACTTCGAACTCCTGGCAATTCTCCTGCCTCAGCCACACCCAGTGATGGGATTATAGGAGTGTACCCTCAGCCACACCCAGCAATGGGATTATAGGAGTGTACCACCAACACCTGGCTAAAATGTTTTTCATCTTTACAAGCTTACTTTGCCAACAGAAACAGAACTATGTTAGCATTTGCTTTTTATTTCATCAAGGTTTTAAAGTAGAATAAAATAAAATTTAAAAAAGCAAGCAGAAAGTGTCTGCCTGGCATGTGCAAGGCTGTGAGTTTGAACCTCAGTCCTGCAAAATAAATAAATAAATAAGCAAGCAGAAAGCAGATAAGGAAACTACCATTTTATTTTATTTTATTTTTTTAAATATGGAACGCTTCACGAATTTGCGTGTCATCCTTGTGCAGAGGCCATGTTATTCTTCTCTGTATTGTTCCAATTTTAGTATAAGTGCTGCCGAAGCGAGCACAAAGATATTCAGCTTCATCTTTTTTTTTGGTAGTTGTTTTTCGTTTTTTTTTTTTTTTTTATTGGCGTGACCAAAGTTTGAACTCACGACCTTGCACTTGCCAGGCAGGCACTGTGCCATGGGGCTATCTCCCCGGCCCTGAAACTGCCATTTTAAAAATTGTACTTAAGAAACAAAAAAAAAAAAAAAAAAAAAAAAAAAAAAAAAAAAAAAAAAAAAAAAAAAAAAAAAAAAAAAAAAAAAAGAAACAAAACACATGCAGCTCTAGTACACAAAAATTATTTTTTTCCTTCCAGGAAACTTACTCTAAAAAAAAAAAATTCCTAAAGGTGTTAAAGACACAGTGAGCCTGTCCATGGGGCTCTGGACTTCCTCCATCCTCAAGGAAGCAACAATACTAGTGTGCAGCAGATCTCATCTTCAATTCTATTAACTCTAACATTGCCAGGCAGACGGACAGGTAAGCTGACAGACAGTGGGGGAACATCATCCTCTGTCCATCTTGAGGACATCCTCAAGCCCCATAACTATAGGACACCAAGCTCCAATTCATAAAGCACCCCCCTTTCTCTGAGTGCCTACACTCCACTCTCCAGTGTCTACTAAAATTATTATACTTCCAGAGTCAGTGAACCTTCAAACATTATGTTTAGGATGGGTTAAATCCTCATCTCAGTGTTGGGAACCTCTCAGACCCACTCGGCTTACATTTTTATTATTTCTGTTTCTTTTAAAGACAGGCTTTCACCATGCAGTTCAAGCTGCTTTGGGCTCACTATACAGTCCAGGCTGGCCTCAATATCTTGGTGACCCTCCTGCCTCAGCCTCCATAAAGTGCCGGGATCACAAAGGTCGCCAACACACTGGGCTACACTTACCTGTAATAAGAAGTATCAGAAACCTGAGCCTCAGCTAGCGAGTTCAGTAGCAGGGCATTCACCTAGCCTGTGTGAGTCACGGTCCTGGGTCCAATCCCCAGTACATCAAAAACAAAAAAGAAAAGCGAGTTTTTCACATGGACTGTTCAGCAAAATCTTCGCAGAGAACACACACATAGGAACAGAGAAAGTCAGAATCAGTTTAATGAGCTAGGATCACGGGTCCTGTGATCTTAGTGGGTCGTTTTCCTTAAGAAGATATTGTCCTCTACACCTATTGGAGAACTCTGTACATGGTTATCTGTAAACCTGATGGGCCCATGTTTTCAGGTTGGCTAGCAGCGCTGCCCTCACAGATAACGGGGACACACTCCTGCACGCATGGTGGAGGTTAAGGGGCCATGGCCTGCTCAGGGCTTTAAGTTCCTACGCGCAAGTTACTATCGAGTTTTTCACCTGCAGCTGCTGTAAAGTTAAGGCACGAGATAGGCCCTGGTCTTCAAGAACTTCTCCACTTGGAGAAGTATTGGGAGAGGGGAATGGTGGCTAGTAACTGGCACGTGAGGACAAGGAATAAAGATAATTAAGAAAATTATCGAGGGCACGCTGAGGAAGAAAAAAATGGGCTGAGTCTTCACAGACTCTCCAGACAGCTGCTGGGTTTCCCGAACCCGGACCCAACCTAGATGCTGCAGCATTTAAGCCTCAGAGACCACGCCTAGGAGGCTGGCGCAGGCGCAGAACCGCCGAACTCCCTGGGGTCTGGCCGGAAAGGGTAACGGAAGAGGCGGGGCTTCGCTGTGACGTCACGCGGCAGCCGGCGCGCGCCAGTCCCAGACTGGAAGCGCTGAAGCATGGCGGCTGCGAGTGCTGTTTTAGGACGTTTGGTGACGGCTCTGTACGACGTGCAGGCTTTCAAGTTTGGGGACTTCGTACTGAAGAGCGGGCTCTCCTCCCCCGTCTACATCGATCTGCGAGGCATCATATCTCGACCGCAACTTCTGAGTCAGGTCCCAGCTCTAAGGGGAAGGACAGTCCTGGGTGGCGGGAAGGGGGCCCGCGGGTGGATGGAGGTGGCAGGAATTGGCCTGTGGAGACGGCAGCAGCCAAACCCATCCTACTGTCCGCCTGTGGAGTAGGTGGGAAAAGTCCAGAGGCCAGAGGTTGTTGGGTTTGGTGGGGGACGTTGACCGGGTGGTTGACACGTGCTTTGCCGGCATTGGCACACCAGTTTAGATAGACAAGACCTGTGTAATTTTGTGTTGTTTTTGTTTTTTGAGACAGCTTCTCGCTATAGTTCAAGCTGACCCTGAATTCAGCTTGAACTTGCGGCCCATCCTGGCCTCGAACTCACAGCACTCCTCCTGTCTCAGCGTCCCAAGTACCGGGGTTCTAGGTGTGCACCACCAAACCTGGCAAAAGATTGGGCATGTCTAACAAGCAGCAAGCCAAAACTCCAGACTGCACTTTGAGTAGGGTTAAGTGTGCTGTTCAGAAGAGTAGGTACTAGCCACATGTGAAAATCAAACATTATGGTTTTTTGTTTTTGGAGGTGATACTGGGAACTGAACCCATGACCTTTACATTGAGCTATGCCTTTGTAGCAGACATCTCTTTTTGTTTTGGCAATATCTTCCTGAATTGCCCAGGTTGGGCTGAAATTCCTTCTACCTCAGAGTGCTCGGATTACAAGCAACATTATGAATTTTTAAATCCAGAGTCATTAAAGGCTGCCATATTGGGCACTATAAGTGTGAAACATTCTCATCACGCTGGAATGAACAGATAGTTTGGAAAGAATTATCCCAAACAGAACAGAAAGTTTCATGGAAGATTTTCTAGGTGGGCATGGTGGCACTTCCCTATAGTCTTAACTACAACAGGAGGCTGAGGCAAGAGAATTGCACATTTGAGGGTAGCTTGAGCAAGCAAGACCCTGTCTCACAATTTAAAAGGGCAGGGGACATAGCACAGCATTTCCAGGATCTAAACCCCAATATTGTCAAAAAGAAAATATACAAGTTCCCTCTACACACTGGTTTTTGTTTGTTGGTCACCCACCATGGGTAGTTATTATTAAAAAGAATTGGGGCCAGTGAAATAGTTCAGGGGTCTAAAGCGCTTAGGCAAGCTTAGGGAGGCTCGACCACATTGATCCCCAGCACCACAGCATCACATGTGGTTGTGCCAGCCCCGCCCTCAGGGTAGGCTGAGCTGGGACAGAAGGAAGGAAGGCAGGCAGGTAAACAAGCTAGAGCCAGCAAGATGGTTCAGCAGTCTAAAGTGCCTGCTTAGGAAAGCTTAGGCAACTGCAGGGACTGTGGTTCAATCCCTGGCACCACATGCTGCGCTAGACCCACCCTCAGGGCAGGCTGAGCCAGACATTAAAAAAAAAAAAAAATTGAAGCACTACTTGAGGTGGTTGGACTGGAACTTTCTCACCACCCACAATCTTGCAGTAGCATATTTCCTTTATGTAGACAGAGTAAATTACTAAGGATTTACTAGTAAAAACTCAGTTTAAGAAGTCATCAGTTGATAATAATTTATGTGTTCCTTTTCTTACAGGTTGCAGATATTTTATTCCTAACTGCCCAAAATGCAGGGATCAGTTTTGACACTGTGTGTGGAGTACCTTACACAGCTTTGCCTTTGGCTACAGTTATCTGTTCAACACATCAAATCCCAATGCTTATTAGAAGGAAAGAAACAAAGAACTATGGTAAAAGTAGTATAAGTGTTCTGTTAATGTGTAATCTGTTTGAACATTTTCCTTGTGCACTAATGCTTTATTAGTCATGTTAATGTTCATCATAGGTCTCTTAAATTGTTATCACCTGTGAATTGTATTAATTGTTGATATAAATCACTTTTCTTTAGAGTCTAGGGTTAAGAGTCTTTGTGTCAGTTAGGCAAGGAACTGAGGAGGTGCTTTTCTGTGCACCCTATGAAATCAGCATTTTTTTTTTTGTCTTTTTGAGTTCAATGCATATAAAATTGAGAGCGTTTGTTGCTTTTTTTTTTTTTTGGTGGCACCAAGGATCAAATTCAGGACCTTGCACTTGCCAGGCAAGCACTTATTCCACTAAGCTGTCTCCTGGCCCTTGCTGTTTTTTTTTTTTTTTTTTGAAACAGTGTCTCACTATATAGTCCAGCTTGTCCATGAAGTCACATTGATCCTCCTGCCTCAGCCTGCCAAGTGCTGGGGTTACACGTGTGCACCACCGTGCTGGTTTAATATTGGACTGAACAACCTCTTTTCCTTTTTAGGTACTAAACGTCTTGTAGAGGGAGCTATTAATCCAGGAGAAACCTGTCTCATAATTGAAGATGTGGTCACCAGCGGAGCTAGTGTTTTGGAGACTGTTGAGGCTCTGCAAAAGGAAGGCCTGCAGGTCACCGATGCTGTGGTGCTGCTGGACCGTGAGCAGGGCGGCAGAGACAAGCTGCAGGCCCACGGGGTCCGGCTCCATGCAGTGTGCACATTGTCCCAAATGCTGGAGATTCTTGAGCAGCAGCAAAGAATTGATGCTGAGGTGGTCGAGAGAGTGAAGCAATTCATTCAGGAGAATGTTTTTATGGCCACTCCTCAGAATGGCTTTCCCTTCTCTCTAAAGAAAGCACCAGAAGAGCTCAGCTTTGCTGCACGTGCAGAGCTGCCCGGCATCCACCCGGTTGCTTCTAAGCTTCTCAGGCTTATGCAGAAGAAGGAGACCAACCTGTGTCTCTCTGCTGATGTTTCAGAGGCCAGAGAGCTATTGCAGCTAGCAGATGCCTTAGGGCCTAGTATCTGCCTGCTTAAGACGCATGTAGATATCTTGGATGACTTCACTCTGGATGTGATAAAGGAGCTAACAGCTCTGGCAAAACAGCACGAATTCTTAATATTTGAAGACCGGAAATTTGCAGATATAGGAAACACAGTGAAAAAGCAGTATGAAGGTAATTAAACAGAAATCTGTAAGAATCAGAAACCCAGCTTACACTGGCTGAAGGAACGATGGACTCTGGTTGGTTCCAATCCACTGACGGTCGAGCCATAGAGCAGGGCATCAAGTGCCTTCGGATCCAGGGGTTCAAGTGATATCTTCTGAAATTGCTTTCTCTCCATCTCAGCTCTGCTTTCTTCTCTGTTGACTTCTTTCTCAAGTAGGCAAATTCTCTAATCAATCACTCTGGTTTAGCTGATAAAAAATTCCACTTACTGGCCTGGGCATGGGCCCACTCTTGCCAATGCAGGGTGACTAAATTAACTGTATGTAAATGTTCTGAACTGAGAACTCTGCAGTGGTAATTCTGCCTGAGGAAATGAGGGTCGCCTTCTGATACCAGAAAGGTACCTAGGTTTTGGGTAGAAATGATAGGTGCTGTTTCTGGCAGAAAATTAGATGCAAGAATAGTGTAAATTTATTTGCAGCGAAAAAGAACTATTGATAGATGTTCTTTTTAAAAAGTTGCTTTGTACTTATTTTTTAAATTGTTTGGGGGCTTAAAAATAGTAATGTGTTGGTTGGGAAAATAGTTCTACCCATCCTGTGAAAATTTCTACTTTTATAATACAGTGCATATTTAATGCTTGTTTTTAAATTTATAACAGGTAGTCATGTTATTTAATACTCATGTTATTTAATACTTACTGTAACATCTTTGAGCCAGCTGAATTTTTCTTAAGGGAATGCATGCATAGTCCCTGAGTGTTTCTTTAGAATGTGATTATCTGTGAATGAGTATCTTTGTGTGCTGGAAGGTGTCCCACCACTGTCATGTTGCTCAGCTTAGTTTGTTGGCTGAAGAGTTGCACATGTTTATGTGTAGTATTTTCAAATCACTTCAGGTTTTCCCTGTTGGCTTTTAAAATTAGGTATCTAGGCTGGGTGTGTTGGTGCATGCCTATAGTCCCAGCCCTTGGGAGGCTGAGGCAGAAGGATCATTGCAACTTTGAGGCTACCCTGGGCTACATAGCACGTTCACGGCCAGCTTGCAGTGCATAGACCTTGCCTCAAAAGCAAATCAAAACAATAAATAAATACAATTATATATAGTTATCTATTGCAATTGGAATAGCTAAGAAACACAAATATTGAAAGAAGTAAAGTTGCTAGGAGAGCCCTGAAGAGTTACAGTCGGTCATTTTTAAGAGGAGTGTGAGGATGTCACTGTCCTTGACCTCAGGAAATGCCCATCTTCACAGGAGTCCCCTTTTGAATGACATGACCTTTCTTGATGGTTTCAAGGATCTAACTGCAGAATAAGTTCCCTCAGCATTGCTGATACATCAAATGCAGAAATGGAGCCATTTTTTTCTTTGGTTTCTCACTGAGCTACTACATGGACAGATAAGTTCTATAGGTGAACTGCAGGTCCACACAAAAGCTGTTGAAGTATTGGATTCCTTCATTAACGTGTTACTTACTAGGTGATTATTGCCATTGTAGTTGGGTGGTTGAGGAAGAGGGTAGAGGGTTTTGTTTGAAAATGAGCAAATATTTTTCCCTCTTAGGTGGTGTTTTTAAAATAGCATCCTGGGCAGATGTAGTGAATGCCCATGTGGTGCCAGGCTCAGGCGTCGTGAAGGGTCTGCAGGAAGTGGGCCTGCCTCTGCACCGAGGCTGTCTGCTCATTGCAGAAATGAGCTCTGCTGGCTCCCTGGCCACTGGGGACTACACAAGTGCTGCGGTAAGTTACAAGGTACTGGGGTGCAAAGTGGCCATACCCAAAGCCAAAGGGCAAGGAGACGAAGCTGTCTGGAGTCTGTGGAGCCCCTGCCACCTCCACTCCTCAAACTCATCTGCTGTTTGGTGACAGCATGTTAATGCCAGCCAAACAGACTTCCTTTATAGTTACCAGCATTAGATATCTTACAGTGGACACTTAAGTGATTTCAGTTGACTCAGAGAAACAGAAGACAGTAAAGTAGCAACTTTTAGCCACTTTTAAGATGTCTTTCTCATCTCACTCTCAGGCGAAAGTGAAAATGAAAAGCTTCACAGACAGCTACCTTCTGTTTCCTGAGTCCCTCGTTCTGTCTTGGTATTGGTCATGTTTTGTGAGTGAATCTGAGTCTCGCTGCACTCTTTCTTCAGGTATCTGAGGTTCTTTTTTTAAAAAATATGTGCTTGTAGTCCGTGCACATTAATTACAGTCCTCTTGGAGAGTTAGTACATGTATATAACAGCTTGTGTCTTTTAATCCCCTCCTTTTCCTTCCCTCCCCAGTCCTCCTTTTCCCCTTGCCATTCTTGTAGATATTATTAATTGCTGTTTATGGCTTTGTAACATCCACATTCAGTGAGATGGTTAGGATCCTGAGCATGGCATATCTTCATTCTGTTTCCTTGTCCCCACCCCGCCACCCCAACCTCCTGATCCTCTTCCCATCTGCAAGCAGTCCATCCCTTGTCTTCATCTAGTCTTTCTGTATTTTTCACTTGGTTTGTATTTTGCCTTACTCAAATGACAGATACTGTATGGTATTTATTGTAGGGTGTGTGTCTGGTTTCATTCAACATTTTTCAGGTGTATCCATTCTCCTACAAATGTCTCAAGTTTATTCTTCATAGTCCAATAGTATTCCATTGTAATATGTAGATACCACATTTTCTTTTTCTAGTCATCTGCTGATGGGTTTTCAGAATTTAGCTATTGTAAATTATATAGCTATAAATACTGGTATGTATGTGTCACTGTAGTATGATGTCTTAAGCTCTTCAGGGCAGATAGTTAGAAGGGGAATAGCTGGGTCACATGGAATTTCTAACTTTTTTTTTTATGCATTTGCTACAAGGTCTACAGCTCAGACTTAAAGTGATCCTCCTGTTTTCAGTCTCCCCAGTGCTGGGATTACAGGTGTGCACCACCACTCCCAGACTTGGTGGCTGGTTTGGTGCACCCCCCGGGCAGAGCTGGCATGGCAGGCGATACCAGGGATCAAATCCTGGTCCCTGTGCTTGCCTAAGCAGGTGCTTAGTCCACTGAGCTGTCTCCTCAGCCCAGAATTTTTTTTTTTTTTTTGCAGAACTGTGGTTCAAACTCACAACCTTGCACTAGCCAGGCAGGCACTTGTGCCATGGAGCCTCAGGCCCCAAGAATTTCAATTTTAGTTGAACTCTCCATACTGATTTTCCATGGTTGTACTAGTTTATATTCCCCCCAAAATTTCTTTTTCGCCCCAGGCACATTTGTTATTTTTTTATTTCTTGATGATTGCCATTGTTTTTCGAGTAAGATGCAACCTTAGCATTAATTTGCATCTCTTTAATGGCCAGGAAGTCACCTACCCCATCCCATCCTAACCCCTGCACACCAAAATAGAATTAAGAGGTAGGTGATTATCTAGGTAAAAGTCCCTCTTCACATTTTCATGTGAATTTTGTGCTTAGATAGTCCCCTAGAACTGTGAATAAACCAACTTACAGATACTTCAGGGAATCATAGTGATTACTAAAACGTTACCAAGGAAATGTTTTTTTTTTTTCCATAGTCCAGGGAGTTGATAAGGACTTAAATGGTCCTAGGATCAGGTTCTAGCCCCACCTCTGAATAGGCTGTAAATAAAGAAGCAGAGTGACTAGGCATTAGCCTAACTCCTGGCATTCTGGGAGTTTGCATCTGGCCTCTGGAAGCTGTGCAGGCATGGAACAGTGTGAATTGCTGCTGAGCCTGTGAAGCAATCATGTAGAAAGGGGGAGACATACAGTAGCAAATGCCAACAAGGGAGGAACAGGGTGGAAGTAAGAGATTCATATTTATCTCTTGAAAATGTAGCTGCTTTACACAGCTCTTATCCTCTGGAAGTAGGTGGGTCCCTGACCATTCTTACAGGTAAGAATGTATCATTTTCCTTTGAATGGAAGTAATTAGGAATTTTTGATAGTTCCATGTATGGTTCTTTGGGGAAACGGTTCTTTTAGGTTTTCCCCAAAGCAAATATGTTTCACCATCCTGATTCATATCTAAGATGACCCGTTTCCTGCAGCATAACAAGTTTTAGACTAACATAGGAAATTTTTTACTTTCATAGAAATTTTATATGACTGGTTTCTTGTAACATGGCCTGTTATATTCCATTTAGGTTAGAATGGCTGAGCACCATTGTGATTTTGTGATTGGTTTTATTTCTGGCTCCCGAGTAAGCATGAAACCAGAATTTCTTCACTTAACTCCAGGAGTTCAACTGGAAGCAGGAGGTAGGTCTGTTCAGTGGTCATAATGATACAGGGGAAATATAATTATGTATCAGGGACCCTTAGAGTGAGTCTCTAATATCCTGCCAGGTGTTTCAGTGCATGGGGAGAGGGAAAGAGCAAGAGAAATAGCAAACAGCGGGGATCTGGGATGACCAGCTGTTCACAGGGAACAAAAGTCTGTGCAACAATTAGAGCCTGGGCACTAGTGATCTTGTGCAGAGAAGGATCTTGCCCTGGAGTGTCTTTAGTCTTAGCAGTCTTCCTCTCATTAGTACGAGAGGATGGCCCACCACTAACAGTAAAATCTCAGAAGGGTGATACCAAAATCTCAAGCCTTTATTTGTGCCTTAGGGAAGTAAGGAAAAGTAGCTATTGTCAATTTGTGCTCCTTGACAGCTCCCAATCCACTAGGTATAGATATACTGAGTTCCCTGCTCTCAACTTTTAACGTGGCTCAAGCCACCAACAAAAGGCAGAAGCAGTCAGCAAAGGATGGATAATAGTTTCTGATTACCCAAACAAGTCACAGTCCAGAATCCAGTCAAAATATGTAGGAGTGCCATTAGACAAGAACAAACTCTGACCTCCTAATCCCTGTGCAAACTCCAGATGATACAGAGGAAATAGAACTCCCAACCTGTCAGATGTCAGATACACCGAGTGTGTGTCCCATGAAATCGAGGAATGAATTCTAAGGAACAAAGGATGTTAAGAGTAGGCTAAGGAACCATTTATTGAGAGCTATCTTCTGAGAGACAAGGAGGGACCCAAAAGCAGGTTGCCACCACAGCCTTTGTCAGGGGTGAC